>CM035806.1:123590406-123860406 GCA_020466095.1 Chlorops oryzae | reverse complement strand
AGTAGCCTGTACTCCTACCTACGTTCAGTTCAAAATACTTACTTATTTCAAAATTGGAAACCCCTTTTTTGTCTTATCTAATTTTGTATTTCAGAGCTTCAACCGTTTCAATAAAACCTATCGTTCACTCAAGGACAAAAGCTCGAGTTTCGTTCAGAATCTGGTTGACAGCTCCAATGGCAAACTCAAAGGAGATAGAGATAAAGAAAACAATGATGTGTCAACAACGATGGCTACGGCTATGGCGACGTCGACAGCCGCGAAGACGGAAAATGGAAATGGTCCCAAGCCCAAACGCAAATCGAATGAAATGAACCCCAGGGACGTTATGCCAGCGTTAACGATCGGCGAGTCCAGACGCAACATCGGTAGAAAACAAAAAGCATAGTCGATTTAAAAAAAGAAAAGAAAAACTTTCTCTTCGTTTTGTAGGCTCGGTAACGTGCTATTTGGAGCCCAAAATATTCAAACGGAATTCACGAACTGGTCTCTATGCGACCGATGAGCTATGGTTACCGATTAAAGATATCACAACGACTGCGAAAAGGAATCAAAGCAATGATGTAAGTTCGCCAAAAAAAACGAAATAGAAACAAGACTTTTCATGTAAGTGACAGGGGGGAAATTTACAAATAGCCATCTCCTTCACTCTTGAACTAAAGGAAAGCAAATCGGTCAAATCAGGCCCTTGATATTAGTTACCTGAGTAAGTGATATCAAAGGTCAACTATTACTCCAGAGCATCTTTCTACTATGAAGGACAAATTCCTTCTTCTCGGGGTCGTAAAACGAGAGAAATAGAGAGAGAAAGAGAGCGAGAAGAGAGAGAAATAAAAAGAGATAAATAAAAAGAGAGAGAAATAAAAAGAGTGAGAGAGAAAGAGAGAAATAAAAAGATAGAGATAAAAAATTAGAGAAAGAGAAAGGGAGGAAACAAGAGAAAGGGTAAGAGCAAGAGAAAGGGAGAGGGCAAGAGAAACAAAAAGAATGGAAAAAGGGAGTGACAGAGAAAGGGAAAAAGAGATAGAGAAAGGAGGAGCGAGATAAAGAGAAAGAAAGAGAGAGAGAGAAGTAAGAGTGGCTCCCCGGACTCCGCCTCCATGAAAGGGTTCATAATTACAGAAGAATATTTTTCTCTGTACTTTTTGGATTAGAGAGGTCGCACTGTATTCTCCAAACTATCTTCAAGTGGCCGGGACACCCTCTAGGTGGCCCCGGCTGTGTCTGAAACTGTTTTACGACCTTTTATTCTTTATTCGCAGAAAAGCATGCGCCTCCATTTGCGAACAATTGTTTTATCTCATGCAAAATATAAAAGAATCTCAAATTATAAAATATTTTAATGTGAATGCGGTAATGGGCTATAATAATAATAACACAATGCTACAGCGTTTCTGCCATTTTTTTCTATTGGTTATTTTATGTTAGCTTAGGGCTCCCTCATTCCAAAAAGGTCAATGGTTTGATGGATTTAAGTAGAGTTTAAGAGATATGGCTCAAAATGTAAAATCAGTCAATTTTCTCTACTTTGCCCCATATTTTGGGCCATAACTCAATTACCGTATAGAATAGCCAAGCAGATAGACCTAATTTGGAAAGGTGGAGAACGTACGCATATTTTAAGTGCCTAAACGGTACCCTACGACTCAATTGTGGCTTCTATGAGGTCAGAAGGGCCATTTTTCGCTACTTTCACTCACTTATCGAGCTATTTCTTAGCAACCAGTGCAAATTAGCTCAATATTAGGCATACCATAAAAATAACAAGTAAGAAAGCTAAAGTCGGTCATGCTCGACTTTGAATTACCCAGCGTCCCGACATTATTGGCGCACTAAGTTTTGCCTCTCCATTTGTGGGCGTGGCAGTGGGCGGGCCACATTAAATTTGGTCCTACACTTTTCATTCGCCTTGGTCAACCTATGTTGCGAATTTGAAGCTTCTACGCCTTTTACCTCGGAAGTTACGAAAAATCTTCATTTGTGGGCGTGGCAGTGGGCGGACAACAGAAATTTTTTCCCTACACCTTTCATTTGCCTTGGTCAACCTATGCTGCGAATTTGAAGCTTCTACGCCTTTTACTTCGGAAGTTATGAAAATTCTCTATTTGTGGGCGTGGCAGTGGGAGGGCAACATAAATTATTTCCCTACACCTTTCATTCGCCTTGGTGAACCTATGTTGCGAATTTGAAGCTTCTACGCCTTTTACTTCACAAGTTACGATAAGCCCTTATTTTTGGGCTTATTTGTGGGCGTGGCTCACGGAGGGCGGCGTCCATTTTTTTCCAGGCTATGTCCCTTTTTGTAGTTTACCAGTACACCAAATATCAATGGAATGTGTTGAGTGGTTCGCAAGTTACAAGCATTTTACTGAAAACACATTATATTCATTTGTGGGCGTGGCAGTGGGCGGATGTCTCCCATTTTTACTTAGGATCATACTCGGATCCCGATATACCTGTGTGCCAAATTTCGACTTGATTGGTCCAGCCGTTTCGGAGGAGATCCGACCACGGACGGACGGACAGACGGACATGTCTAAATTGATTCAGTTTTTGATCCTGATCATTTCTATATATATTTGTCTATATCTCCGGAGCTTAATTCTCCCTGTTACAAGATTCGCACAAAACTAATATTCCCCGCTTACGCTGGGTATAAAAATGCAGTTTTTTGTTATAACTTTCACGTTTGTCATCCTTTTTTCACATTTTGTGCCATATATCGGAAACGCTACTTAAATCCATCAAACCATTGACCTTTTTGGAATGAGGGAGCCCTAAGCTAACATCAAATAACCAATAGAAAACAAGTAAGGGTGTTATTGTCAGGCGAGCCTTACAATAAAATACCCGACACAAACACACATGTTCAAATAATTTTTAATTTGCAGAGGTGTTTAAGGCCATTAGGGGCCCTATATTCCGACTTTTGTTGAATTTCTTTATGAAAACCGCCCTTTTGCCACGACCACTTTTCCAATTTTTTTGTTTTCTAATCGGAGGCCTTAATATACGCTCAAATTCTAAGTTTCAGTGGAATACCTCAAAAATATCCGATTTTGGGGCAGTGTTGAGATTTTTGTGACAGACCCTAGTACTGGAGGTACCCCATGATACAAGAAAACAAGATAGCGCCATTTCAGAGCGATGACGAAATAAATCAAAACTGTTGACACGTTGTTGTTGTTTTGCATGTTAAATCGGCTTTTTATCTTCGGATGCAAATTTTGGTTCTATTTGAAGGTTAAGACAACAGATTTTTATATCAACGTGTAAAGAAATGTTTGAAGAAAAATAGAAAAATATATTTCATTCAAAAAATCAACTTTTTCATTAATAATTTTGCATTCAAAGAGCCACTTGCTGGAAACGCGCAAGCAATTTCCTTTTCGATCGTCAGTTCGCTTTCAGCGCTGTGAGCGATAACATTGCGAGTGGAGTGTCGGAATTTTTTCCGCTGTTTTTTATAAACAAGAGCAAAAAACGTCCGCACTTCAGCTTCCCAGCCGGGAGTTATGGTGTGTAAGCACGAGGTTATGACAAAGTAGGTAGGCCAAAATAAAAAACGTTTTGTGCATGAAACGATTCACAAAGTGAATCAACAGATACACTTCATATCCAGTATTGTGTATTGACATTATAAAGCAAACCGTAAGCACCGTGCTGTGCACATCATTCGTTGTGCTATGCACGTGTTCGAGCACCTCCTGTACACAATTCCGGCTGGGTTACTATGCGATCGCTCCGACGCAGCCAGACCGAAAGAGCTTTTACGAAAATTTTTCAACCCTCGCAAAAGTGAAACTTTGCACAACAAATTATGAATGAAAAAGTTATTATTTTACGAAACCTGAATTTTTAATTTTTCTTGCAACATTTCTCTACATACTAATGCAAAAATCGATAATAAATAATAAAAATTAAAAGAAATATTGGGATTTTAAGATAAAAAGTCGTAGAATAGCATGGGAAACAACAAAAATGCCACTCTCTCTTTTATGTATTTCGTCATTTTCGCTCTCTGAGAGAATGCTTCAAAATAGCGGTACCCGAAATAGCGATATCTTGTTTTCTTGTATCATGGAGGTACCCTTAACAATGGACCTATCAAAAAAAATTTTAGGCTACAAAGCAAGCATAACTGCCAAATTTCGTTCAAGTGCCATTTGAATTTCGGGTTTAGGAGGCAATTTTCGAAAAACGCCCTTCGGCCACGCCCACTTTTCCAATTTTTTGAAATTTAACAACGACTTCAAATATGTTCAACCATTTTAACAAGCTTTTACTTTACAAATGAAAATCTAGGCTTGTAGGCCAAAACGTAATGTTTTGGTACAAATCAGAATTAACAAGTAAGAAAGCTAAAGTCGGTCAAGCCCGACTTTGAAATACCCAGCGTCCCGACATTATGAGCGCACTATGTTTTGCTTCTCTATTTGTGGGCGTGGCAGTGGGAGGGCAACATAAATTATTTCCCTACACCTTTCATTCGGCTTGGTGAACCTATGTTGCAAATTCGAAGCTTCTACGCCTTTTACTTCGGAAGTTAGGAAAAATCTTCATTTGTGGGCGTGGCAGAGGGCGGGCCACAAAAAAATTTTTCCTACACCTTTCATTCGCCTTGGTGAACCTATGTTTTTGAAGCTTCTTCGCCTTTTACTTCGGAAGTTATGAAAATTCTCAATTTGTGGGCGTGGCAGTGGGCGGGCTACATAAATTTTTGTTCCTACACCTTTCATTTGCCTTGGTCAACCTATGCTGCGAATTTGAAGCTTCTACGCCTTTTACTTCGGAAGTTATGAAAATTCTCTATTTGTGGGCGTGGCAGTGGGAGGGCAACATAAATTATTTCCCTACACCTTTCATTCGCCTTGGTGAACCTATGTTGCGAATTTGAAGCTTCTACGCCTTTTACTTCACAAGTTACGATAAGCCCTTATTTTTGGGCTTATTTGTGGGCGTGGCTCACGGAGGGCGGCGTCCATTTTTTTCCAGGCTATGTCCCTTTTTGTAGTTTACCAGTACACCAAATATCAATGGAATGTGTTGAGTGGTTCGCAAGTTACAAGCATTTTACTGAAAACACATTATATTCATTTGTGGGCGTGGCAGTGGGCGGATGTCTCCCATTTTTACTTAGGATCATACTCGGATCCCGATATACCTGTGTGCCAAATTTCGACTTGATTGGTCCAGCCGTTTCGGAGGAGATCCGACCACGGACGGACGGACAGACGGACATGTCTAAATTGATTCAGTTTTTGATCCTGATCATTTCTATATATATTTGTCTATATCTCCGGAGCTTAATTCTCCCTGTTACAAGATTCGCACAAAACTAATATTCCCCGCTTACGCTGGGTATAAAAATGCAGTTTTTTGTTATAACTTTCACGTTTGTCATCCTTTTTTCACATTTTGTGCCATATATCGGAAACGCTACTTAAATCCATCAAACCATTGACCTTTTTGGAATGAGGGAGCCCTAAGCTAACATCAAATAACCAATAGAAAACAAGTAAGGGTGTTATTGTCAGGCGAGCCTTACAATAAAATACCCGACACAAACACACATGTTCAAATAATTTTTAATTTGCAGAGGTGTTTAAGGCCATTAGGGGCCCTATATTCCGACTTTTGTTGAATTTCTTTATGAAAACCGCCCTTTTGCCACGACCACTTTTCCAATTTTTTTGTTTTCTAATCGGAGGCCTTAATATACGCTCAAATTCTAAGTTTCAGTGGAATACCTCAAAAATATCCGATTTTGGGGCAGTGTTGAGATTTTTGTGACAGACCCTAGTACTGGAGGTACCCCATGATACAAGAAAACAAGACGGACGGACGGACAGACGGACAGACGGACGGACGGACGGACAGACGGACATGTCTAAATCGATTCAGTTTTTGATCCTGATCATTTCTATATATATTTTTCTATATCTCCGGAGCTTAATTCTCCCTGTTACAAGATTTGCACAAAACAAATATACCCCGCTTACGCTGGGTATAAAAACGTTGGTTTTGTTGTGAACAACACTGCACATTTTTGAAAATATGTATGTATCTGGGGTATGGTGAATATTCGCATCCGGAAATGCGGAGCTTCCGCAAGAATTTGAACATCTACATCCGCATTCGCATCCGCATTCATCGAAGCAGATTTTCATGCGGATTCAGGTGTGCCAGAGTTCTTACAAAAATAGCTGATGGTGAGAGAAAGAGACAAAATGTATCATAATCCGTTCTGGTTTTCTTCGTATCAATTATGTGTAGGGATCGGATTTTACATATTTAAAATATATTTTATTTTTTTGAATAATTTAAATATAAAATATGTTTAAATATCTTTACATATTTTTGAATATTTTCAAATATTTTTCAATATAAGCGCAGTAGGCGATAGTAAAATATATTTAACCAACACGGCAAAAAATTTTGTCAATCCGGAAATTTTTGAAAATGAGCAAAAACAAAAATCTCATAACGAAGTGGTTGCGTATAATAAACTGCGAGTACCTGGAGATTCAAAATGGTGATCAAGTATAATGTTAGCTATGTAAATGCATCGTAAGTTTTTGGTTTCTATTGCTCATTATGAGATAAAAGGTAATCTTTTGTTGCCTTTAAGGTTAAAAGCAAAAAATTCTTTGCTGTAGCAACATATTAAAACTAAATCACACAAAAATAAATGTGCTTCAAATTTTATTTGTTTCAGATGTGTCACACATTTTTTTGAGCAATTATATGTGAATTGCACACGTAGTGTCATCTCACCTTTATTTAGGGTTATTTTTTTGTATTCAATTTTGAAGATGCATTTTTTGTATTTTTACTTGTATTTTCAAGCTCCTTGCTATGATTTAATGTAAATTCGCATATACTACAAAAAATGAAGAAGAAATTAATACCACATGGTAGTATAGGTCCTAAATTTTAATTTCACATATAAATCATTATGTTTGAACCACAAGCAACTAAAATATAGCATATTAAATTTGGACAACTTTCGAAGCTCTGTCAAATAAAAAAATTTTGAAAACTGCAACTTCAGAGGCATGGTACGCTTAAACGGTTCAACATATTGATATAATTATTTTTGATTTTTCTTAGTACAAGTATAACCTGTTATTAATACTCAAAATTTTAAAACAATTTTAACTTTAAGTTTTGGTATTTTTGGCCTCTTTCGCGGCACTGTGCGTCTTTCTGTTTTCCTATCTATAAATTAGACAGTTGTAATGGCACAAAAACCTAGGTACTGTACCTAGGTACAATTTTCAGTACCTTGGACCTGGACATTTGTTTTACAAACAACTGTACCTGAACCTAGGTCCAAAAAAAAATGAAACTGTTACAACACTGAAGTAAGATCTATCTCGATTAAGTTCGGCGCTGTTTGAAAATATCTGTAGATATTTTTCTAATTGAATTAACATATTTTTAAATTAAAACAAAATATTTAAAATATTTTTTTAAATATATTTCGAATATGTTTGAATATTTTTTAAATATTTTTTTACATATGTAAAATCCGATCCCTAATTATGTGTGCCCTTTCCACCGTTAATAAAAAATAAAGGAACCTTGGGAGTTGAAAGAAATGAACGTCAACAAAGTTGGTTGGAAAATATAAGGCAAATAATTTTATATAATTTTTTATTAAATGTAGAAAATGTGTCAAACCCAGGGGTCTCTCACTATTCATATTCTATGTTCTCGCTGTGGCCGAATCCAATTTTGAGGTCCACATAGTTCCTTCAGTTCCAGATTTAGCCATAACCTCAATTACGTATTCTTGAGAGGGGTTTTAGAGCCCTTATTTGACCTTAAAAAAAACGTAGACCCGATGCAGTTAAATGGAACTAAGATTTGGATTCAGTGACCCCGAAGACATTACAATATAACAATCAAACTGAGTCTGAATTTTTTTTTTGGGGCTGTGTAATTGTCTACTGATATGTGTTTTTTATCAAAGTTTCATTTCCTAAAAATAATCATATCCGCATTCGCGGATGTGAGTTTTTTAAATCCGCATCTGCATCCGCGGGTTTCAAAAAACCACATCCGTGACACCCCTGATATGTAGTATTATTTGTTTATTTGTGTGTTTGAATCGTACTGTTGTTTTTTTTCTGCAAAAAATTAAGAAATATTTTGTTCGACTTAGGGCCGGCCGGTAAATGAGTTAAGGCTGGGTGTCGCATACAGCTGAAACTGAAAACTGAAACTGAATTCCATACAACAGCGACTGAAACAAGTCAGTCACAGTTTTTTTCAGTCGCTGTTGTATGGAATTCAGTTTCAGTTTTCAGTTTCAGCTGTATGCGACACACAGCCTTTACAGTTTAAACTGAAGTTTTCTTAAACTTAAACGAAAATTTGATCTAAAGTTTAAAATGAAAGTGTTTTTCAGAGCATATTAATTTGAAGTTTTACCATACAATACGTTTTACTAAACTACAGATTAAAGCGCAAAATCCAATATTGCGAGAGCCCGATGCGAGAGTGCGCGACGTCACGAAATTGTTTTGCGTGACGCATTTCAGTCTCCAATGAGAGTTTTGCGTCACGCAGATGATAGCATAACTTCGCTTCTAGTAATGCTATATTTGAACCGAGTACCAATCTAACGAATACCGAGTACTCATAAAAATAATACGCTATCACTTCAGTTTAAAATTTAATTCAAAATATTCAAACATTTTCAAAAAATTTTCAAAATGAACCAAAGCTCCCGAAATATTTTAAAAGCTCTTTTTCACGGAACAGTAAACAGTTTTTGTTTTTATTAGTTTAAACGAGTAGCCAATAGCGAGTACTCAAAAATAGCTACATCATTAACCTGTCAAATTGCCTCGCGACGAGAAATATAAAAATTTTCAAAATTTTCTAGCTACCAGGTCTCGCAGTGCGATACATTGGAGCTTGAACCATATGATTGAATGTATTGAAATTTTTGTGCGTCTCGTCTCGCGCTCTCGCATCGGGCTCTCGCAATGTTGGATTTTGGGCTTAAGCATAATGGTAAATATTTAGTTTTGATTTCCCAATATTTTTAAAAAATATATTTTTTTCGAGACAGTGACTGCTTTTTTTTTCAAAGTAGGCTAAGTAAACTATGAAAGGAATATGTATACAGTCGAAATCGTTTATAGCAGACTTCAAGGGACCGGAAAATATGTCTGTTGTATACGATTTCTATCATAGAAATATATCAGATATAGAAGACAGTCTGATATATCCGATATATATATATATATATCATCTATAGCATCTATGGCAGTAATGAACGAGAAATATACACAAAGGAATCAGTCATTTGTCTATTACAAATGATATATCGGGCTCTGGGGACTTCCAAACGTGTATTTTATAAGCCATATGTCTACTACAAGCGATGTCCGTTATATACGAATTCCTATGTATTATTCCCATTACACTTGGAGGGACCAGAGGTTTTGTCTGTTGTATACGATAGTCTGTTATAGCCGGACCTGCTATAAACGATTTCCACTGCATAACACTGAGCGAACGTAACCATGATTTTTTTAAAAGGGCGCATTGTTATTCACAGTCCTTTTGATTTTCGAGCAGAACAAAAATTTCAAAAGGAAAATTGTTGAGTCAACAACATTTTTGGTTGAATTGAAAGGAAATATGTTTAATTACATTTCTTTTCGTTCGGTATAATTCTCATTTGTTTTATAAAATAAGACATATAAGATATGTATTCATCTTAGAACTATTTTAAGCATTGCGAAAGCAGTCACAAAAACGGATGAAGTCCATCCGATGGCTATTTTTTGGGTCATGTTCAGCAGAGTGCTCTATGGCCATTTGCTTTGAACGTTAATTAAATTTTTTTTGACATTTCTTTTTGTATAGGAATTTTTTTTGGAATTTTTTTAAAAAATATCTTGTCATTTCAACTATGTCCGTGGTTGGTTCAACAATTTAAATTTAAATCCATTTTTGAAAATTATCATTTCAATTCAACCTGAAAAATGGTTGATTGAAAAGGAAAATTTTTAATTTTTTCAACAAGAAAAATTGTTAAAATTAAAAATATTCCTTGTTGAAGCCGTTTTGTATGTTTTTCCTTTTGATTTAACCAGTTTTCTGGTTGATTTTTTTCTCAGTGAAAGAAAGAATTCCTCCGTGTTACCTATGAAGAGGATTCCCCTAGCGACGACAAATCACCGGCAACAAAGTTGGTTTTATGGTGAGGGACATTTGGAGATGTGGTATGGAAGTTTTTCTCTCTTCCCCGTGGCTCCCTCGCCATCTACAGAATTTCTCTCCGGTGATTTGCCCCTAATATTATTATTATTAGATGGGGGCTCTGTGCGCACCGCGACCCATAATGAATCTATTGTGCTACCCCCAGGGTTGTCTTAATTATTTATCCTTAGGCTCTTTATATATTTGAGCACTGTGGACGATTTTAAGACAGACCAAAATTTGTAGGGGGCGACAAGCGCCTCCCCAAAGTTGAGGATTCTGCGGCTGGCCAGAGATGGACAGTCACAGAGAATGTGTTCTGGCGTTTCTTCATCCATTTCACAGAACCGGCATTTCGATTCGTTCGATAGGCCTATCTTTTTGAGATGATATCTCAATTTGCAGTGCCCTGTGAAGTATTCGGTAAGGATCTTTAAATCTTTTCTTCCGAGATACAGTAATCTCTTGGAGATTAGTTTGTTGGGAGTGATGAATCTTTTGGCCTGTCTTTGACCTTTTGATTTCATCCAGGAAGTATGAAAACACTTATCCTCCCAATTTCTGAGTAATTCTGCACAGTATGACTTCTGAAGTGTACAGAAAGGTTCAGGCCCGATGAGGCGTCTTTGAGCTCCCCGTTTGGCGAGGCAATCTGCCCTTTCGTTCCCTTCGTAGCCCTCATGGCCTGGGACCCACCAAAGTGTTACTTTGTTGTGGTTCCCGAGGTCATTGAGGAGATTGAGGCAATTCTCTACTAGTCCAGATGAGATGTAAACAGCCCTTAAGGCTAGAAGAGCAGCCTGGCTATCAGACATTATATGGATACTGCTCCCCTTTGTCTTCCTCTTCAGACATTCGCGGACGCAGATTTCAATCGCATATAATTCTGCCTGAAATATGGTTGGGTATAGACCCATTGGTACTGCTTTCTGGAATCTAGGTCCCAAGATGCCTGCACCTGTACTTCCATTTTCAAGTTTGGATCCATCTGTGTACCAGATTTGTGATCCTTTCTCTATGTGAAGTAAGACGTTTTTGCCCCTAATAAGAACGGCGACTAAAGTTTTTTTTGCTCTTAGGGGGGACTTTAGGGGGAACCAATTTTTAACGTGTATAAACATAAAACATGAAGTGCGAAGTTTATTGTGTTTGGTATAGGGAATCTGTCAAACTGGTGTTCTTCTTTCTAAATTTGTTTTTTTTTTGTTTGTTAATTGCGAATTTCGTACTATTTGGGGGGAACATCACGAATCTAGGGGACTTAAGGAGCATTTTAGAGAACCACCAGGCAATACTGCAATTCTTGTGGTATTTCTAAAAAAGAAAACTGAACATATTTATGAAAGGTTTCTGACAGTTATATCGAAATAAAATGATTTTTTTTCTAATCTTTAGATTAAACGACCTATTTTGTTCGTTTATATTTTTGAAAGTTTCAACCAAATATTGTCTCTAAATGACAACTGAGAAACATGTCTTTTAATTTCGAGTAGTTTAATCTGGAAACTGAAGTTTAAACTGTAACTGATTTACCGGCCCATATAGTCAGTGGACGAAAAAAATGTGTCCGAGTTTTCAAGTAATAGGCTTTCCACACATAGGCTAAATCATGTGATTTAGCATTCATTCGTGATTTAGAGCTAAATCACGTAATTTACCCATACAAAAAATGTCAAACTAAATCACGATATTTGGCGTGATTTAAGCTAAATCACGAGGTGCGTGAAGCTGCACCCCCCTTTGCATGAAATAAAAAAAAAAATATGCGGGAAATATTTGCTTTTTTTTTTTTGCTAATTAGTGCCCCACTCCGAAAATTTTTTGCTCGTCCCTGTCAGATATTAAGGACGAAAACATTTTGTATGAAAAGGGGGGTGTAGCTTCACACTTCAAAAAGAAGCTGATTTGAACCACTAACCCCACGGGCAAGAGGCAGAGACTTTACCACTGCACTACATAATCATGTTAACAAATATGTCTTAAAATTGAGTATCTATACACTAACAGCTTCTTCAAGTTCCGAAGCATACTCAAAGTCTGTTAGTAACAGCAGTCTGTACAATTACAGCATTGGACTTTCCTGTTGAGAAAATAATAACAGTGCAACCTATTGATTCAAGCCGCCTGGTTCGAATCCATTGGCAGGTCGAAGAAACTTTTAATGTCTTAAAAACTATTTTTTTCATTTTTTTTTTAACGAAGTTACTAAATAAAGCGTTGAGGACTTCTAAACTAAAATAAAAACATTCTTAGCGCGGTTTTGGAGGTCAAATGTGCTTGCTTAAAGCAGTTTTTTCTTTTTTTTATCTATAATTTGTTTATTTAAAATAAATAAAACCCGTAGTTAAGAAGCAAAAAAAAAGCAAATAATTCCCACATAAGGTAAGTGTACCACGTAAGGCCCGGATCCTCGTAAGGCCCACTTTCATTTTAACCAACTTCTAACTATCAAATGTTTCTGTACTTGCACATGTTGAAACATGTCCTCAAGTTATTTCGTAGAAATAAAAAATTAAGACAATCGCACTATATTTGCGGCGACCACAGTCAATTGAAAATAACAGAGGCGTAAAAAAGCCATTTTTATAGTAGACGATGCTTAAAAAATAATGATCTATAGTGAAATTGTGTGTTGCTTTCTTAAAATAACAAAGTTTGTTGTATTGTGAAGATACAGAGGTATGTTTATGGTAAAAAAAATCAATAGCAAATTTTTTTTTCTTGGAAGGCCTATGAAGGCCCACCATAAAAAATTCAACAACGGTCATTAAGAAACCTTATATTGAGTTGCTCTGAGGTCAAAAGACGGCAACTATACCTTTTTTTTGCTTAAATAGCGTTTAATTTTTAATTCTTAATCAAAAACAGGTTAGTAACATTCGTTAAGTTTTTTTTTAAATAAACGAATTTTGTCTGATATTTTAATTTTTTTTACTAGCTTTTACAATATAAATTAACATAAAAGGCTTTCAAAAGTAATGAATGCAAGTTTGGGTTCATTATCTCAAACAAGGAGTAAGTGGGCCTTTTAAGGTACACATGTTCCTCGTAAGGCCCAAAATGACGTTTTTTTAAATCGCATTTTAGGAGCTTTTCCGATAATGATTTTTGGTAGAATTTTTTGTTTTTCTATAGAAAATTTATCAAATAAAACAACACAAAAACAATCGGGTTTCTATCATCAATACTTTGTACACTGTAATCGAAAAGGTGTTAGGTGGGCCTTACACGTACCGTACACTTACCTTATTCAAAACTTTTTGAAAAATACTGAAAGAGCTTCTGTGAAGCTACACCCCCCTTTTCATACAAAATGTTTTCGTCCTTAATATCTGACAGGGACGAGCAAAAAATTTTCGGAGTGGGGCACTAATTAGCAAAAAAAAAAAAAGCAAATATTTCCCACATATTTTTTTTTATTTCATGCAAAGGGGGGTGCAGCTTCACGCACCTTAAATCACGCACTAAATTACACAAACTCGATATGTAACCCCGCGTTTTCATCGCAATATCGATAGTTTTGAACAAAACATCTGTCACATCTCTATCTCAATGTTTTCCAAATCGCTGTTATCACTGAACATCAGCTCCAAAATATTATTTAGTTCCATGAAATTGTAAAAAACAATTGACCACTTTCCAAAGTCCATATTGGCGCTCATATTTTAAAAATCAAGCAAACAGTGTTCACCTTCTTCTATTTTTCAGCTGATAGCTGTCAACTTATATTACTTCGACTTCGTGATTTAGCACTATGTTTGAAAAGCCTATAATCGAGTAGTTTTCGGGTTTTCGAGATTTCGGGAGTCGACTGTACATACATCTCTCAATTTTTTCGCATGAAAATATACATGTATGTTCAAGCCAAAAGCTGAACTGTAGCCATCTTACTTTTACACGTGTATCAGAACAAAGTTGAGAAAAAAATTGAATCGGTTCAATTTTGCTTGTATGGGGGATTTTTTTTTAAATCTGAAAGAAATTTTAGGACTTAGGTAATTCTAAAATTGATTCAAAATGGATTTTCCGAAAGTCTCAGGAGGACAAGCTGCGATTGAATACTGACAGCAGTGAATTATAATAAAATTGTTATTAACAATTATAAAATTTTTCAAGTGTTGCCAAAAATTTTCAAAATGAAGATTTGTACGGAATTTCGATTATTTTTAGAAATCTTAGTTTTAAGATTTTTATCAAAATACTAGCAGAAGCCTCCTTTTTTCTCTTCCTCCTTTTTCCTCCTCTCTCCTCCTCCTTTTTCTTCGTCTTTCCTCGTCGTTCCTCCTCTCTCCTCCTTTCTCCTCCTCTCCGAAACCGTTCATGCACAATTTAACCCCCTTTTAACCACTTTAGGGGTGAAGAGGGTATCAGTGATAGCACTTAGACCATCCCCATGAAAAGTTGAATAAAAATGCCAAGTTTGATTAAAATCGGACAAATAGTTTCGAAGTCTATAAAGGACATACATACATACATACACACATTCATTTTTATATAAGTATAAGATATGAAAAAATTCTTCATTTTGAAGAAAAATCTTGAATTCTGGCAACACTGTGTGGAGAATGAGTAATATGCTCAAAAGATGTCCAATTTCTTGCGCAAGTTCCGCATTTTCGGATGCGAATATTCGCAACAACCCTATTACATATTTATATTTTGTGATATCTATTAACTTTTTTAAAAATCTTTACATAAAATATTCGGGCATGTCACAGAAATCGAATACGATCGAAAACGTTCGAAATCAATGAAATTTCAAATTTAAGCGAAATCGAAGTTTTCTGACGCATTCGATTTCTGTGAGATGCCTAAACATGTTTTTTATTCCCTTGAGACATACACTGTATAACTTGTTAAATATGTATTTCCAATGGAAAATAGAGCAAAGATAACCGAACCTTTTCGCTTCAGTACACATATCGATCGGAGGCATTCTACGAGCATTTGGAAGAAAGTAAAAAGAATAAACTTTTTATGAGTGGCCTCGTATGGGTTAAACCGGTACTTAAGCCATTCGCTGTTAAACTTAACGACTATTGCATCGCCACTTAGAGGAAATATATTTCTAATTGATATTCCGTTCACGTGCTATATTAAATGACTATATACAATGTAAAATGGTTAATTTATTAATGCGCATCGAAACTGCTTAGAAAAACGATTGCTTTCGTTTAAAAATCAAGCCTATTGAAAATTAACAAGAGTTTTTTTTTTTTAATTTAATGTACGAGATGTTTAAAGTAATGCTATTTTTTCAATTTTTTTTATTTAATATTTCATGCTATACTGCTCCCTTTCCAGAGAAAGTTCAAGTTTTATGACTTTAAAAAAATGTTAATTAAAAAAGGCCATGAAACAATATCTAGTTGCAGCTACGATCACAGCTTGCCCTTTCTTTGAGCGTTCGAGCGTAGGGTCAGTACACGCAATCTCTGCTCAGTTGTGCAATTCGCTTTGTTGTGACATAAACGACCGTTATGCCCACATTGAAAATTTCGCCGAAAGCGATAAAACAAAAAAGAAAATATTTCAATTTTATTCTGTTTTTTCCATTTCTTCTTCTCTTTTCTTTTAACAGCTTACAAATGCGCCCAAAGGTACCATCGAAATGATCTTGGAAGTGAGAGACGCAAGTAAAATGAACAGCCCTGAGATTGCTGGACCGGCAACAATCTCTTCAGCCGAGAACAACTCGAGTCCTTTTGAAAAATTGAAAGAAGCAGCAATGCCAATAACAACACCGACTTTAACAAACACACCGACAACGGCGACGGCGACGACGGTGGTGGCCATCAATGGCCACATCAGCAATAATAAAATCAACGCGACCAACAAAAATAATAACAATAATAACAATAATTTAAATCATAATATTAATTTTATTGTAAATAAAAATAGTAAATTGAAAAACCATAAGTGGCAACGCATGACAGCAGAAGTTAAACGCAAGATGGGGCTTAGTAATGTTTCGCGTTCTGAATTGGAGAGTAATGGGCACGTTTTGCGCATAACAACCGCGCGCATGCGCTGTACGCAAAAAGTTAAAGACGAACTCGAGTTTACGGCGGGCAGTGTTTACGTGAAAACTGCCGTCTTCGAGCATGGAATTTTCGTTGACTCGTGGAAATCGCCGAATTTCTATCCATCGCTCTCGACAAAATGGGATGTCAATGATGAATTCGCCACCCTCGATATACCGCTTAAAAGTCACGATAGCCTAGAGAATATACTCATACGCACCACATTGGCAACAAAATCGAAATTGGGCAAAAAATTGGTACTCGGAACAGTTCTTATTGGTTCGAAAATCTCACCGCCGAATGGAAATGGCGCGACGCATATGCAACGCCTTTGTGAGGGAATGCCAGATGAACGGATCTCAATGTGGCATAAATATCAATAATTATATCATACAAGATAGAGACAAACAGACAGGATAACATGGCATGACAAATAGACAAGCAATTGAAATTTTCAGTATTGCTTTGTCTTGCGATTATCCTTATCGACTTTCATGAAAAATCTTCTTTTTTTTCTTAATTATACTATTTTTTGTAATATTATATAAGATCTGGACCCACTTGAGTTTTCGGCAGTGTTATAGATTGTCATTTAAATTAATATTGAAATTCAAATCTAAATAAATTAAATCTCTCTTGTATTGAATTTTAAATTATTATGGAAACGCTATACGGCAATGATGAAGTGACGATCAAGCTCTGTTGAGTGGGGGAAGGCTTAGAATGTTCGAAGAATTTCCTTCAAATCATGCTATGAAATCACATCAAATTATCTTGAAGAGGTACGGAATTCTAGACGGGCCCTCGTTTTTTTTTTTCCTCTATCATACCTTTCATAGGCTGTCTTATTATCGCTTGACCATTTCATTAATTTGCTCCGTTGGGCTTGGCATAACTCAGAGGCCTAAAATGAAAAATTCTTCGAGGTTGATATTCTATCAGGGGGCATAATATTTATCGCATGATGCCAGAGGTATCATTTGTGTTCGAGACTAGATTTTTGGGAAATTTCTAAGCTGTGTTGGTACTAGAGATGTCAACGTGAGTAAATTTTCGTTCACGTCACTCACGATCACGATACAAAAAATTTCCTCACGATCACGCCGATCCCGAAATTTTTTAACCTTTCACGAAAATTCACGATCACGCACGAGTTCATGAAAAGTTTCTCAGAATTAAATTTAGAATTTGTTTTATAAAACCAAAAAGCCTTAAATCGCTCTGTCTTAGAAGATTATTCGAGAATTTTCCTTAAAAATTTCTTTTAAAACATAATAGCCTTATTCATCGAAACATTTCAAATTGTCCATGAAAATTTTGAATTTTAATGAAAAATTTTTGTATGAATAAAGCTCGGATCCCACTATCTGCGCAATGCGCCGACTTTTGCCGAAATCAAAGCGCCGATAGTGTGAACGCAATTTTCGGACTCTGATGCTGACAAGTGTGATCTTCTTGAACGATTTTTGTCCCAATTTTATTGTTCCCCGATATATTTTTGACAATATGTGACGATAATGTGGGCCCAAACAATGATTGTGGAAATTGTTTAAACTTATGCCGATCTGACCCGATAAAAATCAGCGCAGATTGTGCTATTTGCGCAGATAGTGGGATCCCACCTTAAAGGGCTCTACGCAGATACGCAGGAAGTAAATTTCCTATACTAAAAACATGCAAAAAAAACCAAAAAGTACTTCGAGTTACTTCTGATACTTCAACGAATACGCAGATTAAAAGCAATTGAGCATGTAGGGTTGCATTTAAACTTGAGCGGGCGAAGTCTTTTTACTTCAACTTAACAACGAGCACGTTCATTCTTTGGCGGAAGTAAGTGAAAAACTGCTGCGCAATGTCAACAATGAAAAGTATAACAAGCGGGAAGCTCGCTCGATTTGTTTGAAATTTTGTCTGATATGGGAAGCTCGCTTCAAACTTACTTACTTCACAAGAACGAGCTCTATACTTCCTGCATATCTGCGTAGAGCCCATAAGGCAATAAAACTGTATGGAAACATGATAGGTTTAAGTGCGTGCGTAGTTTATATTTTTCTTGGCGACGTTTTCAAAGTGAACTCGCGATTCGTGAATTTAAATAGCTCACGAAAATCACGGCGATTTCCAGCATTCATGAACGATCACGGAAATTCTTGGCCTTTCACGAAATTCACGATCACGATCACGTCACGTTGACATCTCTAGTTGGTACGGTTTGGCACTTCGATTCATGGGTAAGGATCGAAGACGGCCTTTGATAGGATCCATCACTGCCTTCCCATAAAATAGGTGTATCAATACAGTCGAGATATTAATTCGATTCTAAATATTCCCGGGGAGTTTTTCCGTACGGAATTGAAAAAAAAATCGGCCTTTTTAAGCACACTGGAGAAATCAATATAAAGGAACAAAGTAGTTTGAACATTTTTAAGCTGTTATCAAATTTATTCTTTAATTGATGCTTACTTCCTTTTTCCGCGGTGAAAAATATCTAGGGAAAAAAACTCTCGGGGAATATTCATTTAGAATAGTGCTGATTATACATGTGTCTGAACTTGTCACAGTTCAATGAATATGGGTGTAAGCCACATAAGCCCAAAGGCCCAGCTGCTAACAACGAGTAACTCAGATCACAAATGGGTATGTTGTCGACCATGGCCCACGAACGATAGGAGCTGGGTTATATATCAATGATTTATTTGGATCTCAAATGATTTTCAAATTTCGAATGCGAAATTTCCGTCTCGGTATTTTCATTTACATATGAATGTATTGGAGCTGATACGATTTATGATATTCAACGACATTTGGTGAAAAATATCCGATTTGGATGACGAATTTTATTTGATCTTACAAAATCAAATAATCGCAGTATCTTCTTTCAATCTGATATCGCACAGGGATCTATGTCTTAACGATATACACATGCGCATAATGAATTTCATTCATTGCTTCAATCGGATGTATGTATCTTTGATAAACAAACAAAAAATGAAAATAAAAAATGAAAAAGTTCACTTGTGGGTAGGTGACGAAGATGACGCCGACGATTATTGCGATCCCACTTACAGTGCAACACTTGTGTCTTGCCAACAACGACATCGTTTATATCATTTTGCATAAGTTCTTAACACAAAAAGTAGGATGCTTAAAGATAAATTAATAATAGCGTTTTATCGAATTTTCATTTAATTCATAAATTATCTCAATACGTGTGGGATTTGCATTATGTTGCAGAGTCTTATCGTTCATTTGATATAAAAAAAAGCTAAAAAAAAAACAACAAAAAAATAATATTTAAAATAATAAAAATTTAAGCATTTGTCATCTCGTCTAGTCTTACCCTCCTCATCGGTTTTCATTACTTTTAATGCCCTAAATTTAGATTAGACTGATTTTAGTTCGAGTGATCAAGCATCTTGTTGCCGCAACATTTCTTAAAATAGCAGACAGGCAAACATTACAGTTATTTGCATTACTATGAGACCAACTGAAAAAGTACTCTTTCATATACTAAAGAAAAAAAAAAAAAAAAAACATTCTCATTAACAATAATTTCGAAAAATTTCAAAGATGAGATCTTATTATACCCAGCGTAAGCGGGGTATATTAGTTTTGTGCAAATCTTGTAACAGGGAGAATTAAGCTCCGGAGATATAGACAAATATATATAGAAATGATCAGGATCAAAAACTGAATCGATGTCCGTCTGTCTGTCTGTCCGTCCGTCCGTGGTCGGATCTCCTCCGAAACGGCTGGACCAATCAAGTCGAAATTTGGCACGAAGCTATATCGGGGTGCGAGTATGATCCTAAATAAAGATGGGAGACATCCGCCCACTGCCACGCCCACAAATGAATTTAATGTGTTTTCAGTAGAATATTTGTAACTTGCGAACCACTCAACACATTTCATTGATATAAGGTATACTTGTAAACTAAGAAAAGGGACATATCCTGGGAAAAAATGGACGCCGTCCTCCTCGAGCCACGCCCACAAATAAGCCCAAAAATTGGGGCTTATCGGAACTTGTGAAGTAAAAGGCGTAGAAGCTTCGAATTCGCAACATAGGTTGACCAAAGCGAATGAAAGGTGTAGGGAAAAAATTTATGCGGCCCGCCCACTGCCACGCCCACAAATAAAGAAGCAAAACATAGTGCGCTCATAATGTCGGGACGCTGGGTATTTCAAAGTCGGGCTTGACCGACTTTAGCTTTCTTACTTGTTATCCGTTTAAAGTTTTGAAAAAGGTTAAAAATAATTCAAAGGATAGTTGAGGCACTTCTTCGACTACTTTCAGGTATTCGAAATCATAAAGATTCTGCGTGGCTCCCAAAATCAGTTCGTTCAAGGCTAATGGCTGGTAATTCAATTGAATTTATAGAATTTAGGCCTGTTTTCTGAATGTCCGGTTTAACCGTAACCGGCAGTTATTTTAACAAAAAATCAAGTTTCGTTTTCTCAAAATACGATTAAGGCACAAACCTTAACCGACGCTCATCTGCCGATTAAATTTATTTGTAAGAAACAGCTGGTGTTTAGATCTAGTAGCTTTGTTATAGACGTTGATGCCCGCGGAGCAAGCTTCGGAGCATTGAGAGCGAATGCTTGTGTACATACACAAAAGGCAACAAGCAAGCTGAGAAATCGAAACCTGTTTAGTCTGACATCAGGCAGCGAACGAGCAAGACCTATGTCGGATGAAGCAAAAAGAGAGAACTGAAAAAGGCGAAAAACGTTCTTCGTGCAATGCGCACACACACTATCGCAAGCTTTCAATGTAGTGGTGGGCATCCCTGGTTATAGACCATTTAGCATTCGTTTATTAGAAATTAAAAATTCTCAGTCGTTTTGACATTTAGAAACAGATGTTTTGTGAACGCGTTGCCAACTTCTCACTTATTAACTAGAACAAATATTTTAGACATTGAGAAAACGAAATTGCTTAACCGACACTTTTAATCATTCGATTAGTTTAACTGCCGGTTAGTTAATCTAGACTTTAACCGGACATTCAGAAAACGGCCCTTAGACTATCTAATTAATATAACGGTGTGTCTGTTGATACTTAGGCACGTAAGAGGGGAAAAAAATTTTAAATTGTTCAGAAAATATAAGTCTAAGGGCCGGGTCGGTCTTTTAAAGCCTGGTTAATAATAACCCTTGGTTATTTCCAGTGTTAACCACAGATTGTGTCTTTTAAACTGTGGTTAGGTTAGCAAAGGGTGGTTTGGTTCAGATCAATTCCATGAATACGGTCCCACCCGTGACACTCATTTTTAAGGTTTTAGCTCATAATTGAAAAAAGGACATGATTCTCAAGGATTTAAAATTTTTAAAACGTTTACCAATCGTAAGGCACTGAAATTACACAATTTGTGCTGAGAATGGCTGTGACGGGTGTCACGGGTGGGACAGCTTCTCGTGGAATTGCCCTTAACTAACCATGGAAATTATTAACCGGCCGAGTTTTGTCGGTAAAGATTATTTAACCAGGGGTTTAAGAGAATTTTGTCTTTTGATTCAAAAGTTTTGAAATTTGACATTCAATTAGTACATTAGTGGTATTCAGCAACAGTGCAAACGCTGTGTGAATTTTGACTTGTCAAATTTGCGTACAAAAAAAGCAGTGCAAATATTGCACACTGCGATTTGCACTGTTGCTTGAATACCACTATTATATTATAATTTTTCGCGATTTTCACGGAATAACATGTCTTAGCTTAGCGGATTGCGCACATACCTTTTCCTCAAAATATAAAATATGTTAAACCATTACCCTTCACGATTTAGGATGGTGGTCATGGCCAAATTTTAACCGTTAGAGGGCATTATATCTTGCTGCGAAATACTCAATTCAAAAAAGTCAACATCAAATTTTTGCGAATTCCGCGAATGGTGGTTATGGTCAAAATTTAACTCCTCTCGTCGCCCCGCTCAAGAAAATATATATATATATGCCTATATCTATCGTGACTCCTTCTGTACGTTACAAACTCCAAGATATTTCACAAAAAATTGTTTTGTTTTTGAACAATTTTCTGAATTTTGAATTATGACATATGTATATTTAATTTCATTGGTTAATTTGACAGATAGACTGGAAGAATATTCCAATTCTTGATTAACCTATGGTTTGTTAACCAAACCCGAAAAAGTGTTGAAAAGACGAAATTTTTTAATCTTTGATTCATAAACACTGATTAGACAAAATCTCTGGTAACCAAACCAGATGTTTAATCAGACTTTAAAAGACCGACCCTAAAAGCAATCTTTTATAAAGCCAAAATTTTTTCGATTCCCCAGACTATTCACATTTATGCGCGCGCCCACTGAATGTATTATTTTTTTGTCTGGTAATGTATGTTTAGAAACACAAATGTTGATAAACATCTTGGACCAGCGCAACACAAAGTGATGAGCTCTCAACTATGGATGCAAGAAAAGGCAACATGTTGCGATGTCGGAAATTATGAATGAAAGAATGAATGGAGACGGTGGCTTAGTACGTCGATAAACGTGAACACATCCGAACGTGAGTGAGACCGGCAAAAGTTATATGTTTGGCTTTTTTATTATAAAATTCACTTAACGTTTATTTTTTTAAGGAAATAAACGGTTTTATGTGAAGCGTGTTTATTTAAATAAAAGTTTTTGATTCGCTTTTGATGCCTTTTAACATTTTAGCAATACAAATAAAAAATATATTTTTTCTTTCAACAATCAATGAATCGACGAAATGTGCTAAAATAAGGTGGCAAATATAAATTGAAAGCATGTTGCTTTTGAATATTCAAGACTAACGCAACAGTAGTAATAATAATATTAATAATAATAATAATAAAAAGTGCGTTAATAATTCTTTAAAATAAATTAAACGCCAAAGATATAAAAAACGCCCATCACGGTAAGATTGTTTTTTGTTTTGGTTTGGATAATATTAATTAGCCAATATTTGAGAATTTTCCAAAGAGTATTAGTTACTCTAAAAGGCCCACTAGATTTATTACAAAAATCAATTAGTTTAACTTTCCACTGTGGTCTTTCGAAATGATCAAACTACAGTGTAATCACGTTAAAAACGCCTCCAAACACCAGTTTTTTTAATTGATCAAAAAATGTGTTCTTTTGGAAAATAAACTAAAAAAAAAAAAAAAGGATAAGTATTAATACAAAATACATATATAAGCTTTGTTTTCCCCTCTTGTTTCTGCCTTTCAATTATCACGACTAACTAAATTCATTCACAAAATTTCGAATTTCATTCATTTGCATTCAAATCGAATGCAATCATAAAGCTAAGATTCATTAATGAAAGTTAAAACTGTTTTGATCGTAAGAAGCCTTTTTGTTGTTATTATTTTTGTTATTGGTCTCATGTGTGGGCAATGTAGTAAAATAATCGTCATTTAGGAAAAACAAGCCACCGACTATGGTTGCCTGAGCACACAGCTTTTCTCTGAAAGCCCAGACCAGACAGACAGACAAACATGACGCAGGTTTAAGCCCTTTGGCTCTCTTATGCCCTGAGATATTCTTTTCATTTTTGTAAATCTTGATTGGGTAAGGCCTCATCATCCATGCTTCCATATCAAATAATGACGATGGAATCGACAGCAAAACAACCTGTTAAGCCTTTAAATCCGCATGACATGAGTTAATAAATTGAGTTGAAGCGGGGTTTCGTTTATAAATACTATGCAGCACAGCACAGTGCAGCGATGCAGTATCGGTAGGTTTAGATGCATGTTAATCTTAATGAACGCGCATCCAAATACGATACGATACCCACTCCCACGTATTGTTTTGGATCGCATGTAGGTACACATACAAAAACGGCATTAGAAGATATAAAGTTGATCATTGGTATTTCGAATATGAAAGCTATTTGACTGCATAAAACAAATTTCATATGATCAAATATATTCATTATATTTCATTATATCATGTAATTTTGGTATTCGACACATTTTTGACATTTTTCAATAACGAGTCAATTTCCATAATAAGCCCTAAATTATATGTTCGATTACAGGGAGTGTCGGTTGAGGCCAGAGGCCGGATTACTGGGGTCCAATGTACTCTCCGAACGATTGAGATTAAAGCCTAGGCCTCGTAACGATGTGCAGTAAAATTAATTTTCAAATATTTATTTAAAAACGAATTGCATTCCTTAGTTTAATTCCCAATACGAAAAAGTTCGATTATAGATTCGAAAAAATCTACTAACTTCGCCAATTGGTAATGGTATCAATGATGTCATTTCATATCTATTTTACACCAAACAGAAATTCATTATTGTTTTTTTTTTCTTTTTCTTAATACACTCTTATACTGTCTGCGTTTAAAAACAACATAAATAATTTTTGTTATTAACGTGAGGCTTTATAAGCCAATTTTAACGAAATGAATTACTAATAACCCCCTTTTCGAAGGGCCTCATAAATTTGCATAAGTTTTCTATTACATAGCCCACAAATAAAAAAGTCTTACTACTATTACTTAAAGAATGTATTTGCTTGCCTGTTTTTTTTTCTTTCGTTTTTTGTCTTTTTCCTTAAACGCATCCATTAAGAAACTTCGTTCGCATATGTTTATGAAAATGTTGCCGTTTTTCTTCTTCTTCTTCTTCGAGCTAACCCACTCACGGCAAGTTTCGCCCACTATTGAACAGGTACAGCACCTTAGCATCGCTGAAAAAATTCGAAAAACATGTATCAACAGTATGTATGTATATGTTTGTATGAATGTCTAAGCAATGTGTTCATAAATTAAAAGAAAACAAGTAAGAAAGCTAAAGTCGGCCAAACCCGACTTTGAAATACCCAGCGTCCCGACATTATTGGCGCACTATGTTTTGCCTCTCAATTTGTGGGCGGGCCACATAAATTTTTTTCCTACACCTTTCATTCGCCTTGGTCAACCTATGTTGCAAATTTGAAGCTTTTACGTCTTTTACTTCGGAAGTTACGAAAAATCTTTATTTGTGGGCGTGGCAGTGGGCGGACTACATAAACTTTTTTCCTACACCTCTCATTCGCCTTGGTCACCCTATGTTGCGAATTTGAAGCTTCTATGCCTTTTACTTCACAAGTTACGATAAACCGTTATTTGTAGGCGTGGCTCGAAGAGGCCGGTGTCCATTTTTTTCCAGGATATGTTCCTTTACGGGGTTTACCAGTTCACCAAATATCAATGAATTGTGTTGAGTGGTTCGCAAGTTACAATCATTTTACTGAAAACATCTTAAATTCATTTGTGGGCGTGGCAGTGGGCGGATGTCTCCCATTTTTACTTAGCATCATACTCGGATTCCGATATACCTGTGTGCCAAATTTCGACTTGATTGGTCCAGCCGTTTCGGAGGAGATCCGACCACGGACGGACGGACGCGAAACGACAGTTTTAATCTAAATCGATTCATTTTTAATCCTGATCGAAAATATGATGATTCGCAATATTGCATCTTATTCATCCATCGCATAGATTTGCAATGTTGCGAAATTTCAAATTTGCAATCAGAAACTATAACCCTGCTTATCGACTTTGAGATTAATTAAACAATTATAAATAATTTTCAACATAATATTTATTACACAGATATTTATTTAAATTTGTCTTCACATTTTTTCAGTTGTCGATCTGAACTAAACGATTGCATTGCCAACTGCATGAATTTTCAATGACTTTAAACTCTTTAAAGCAAAAACCACAAACATTCACGAATTGAGTATGATTGACGATGGACAGTTTAATGAGTAGACGTAAATTGAGCCTTGAATTCTATTTCACATCGTGAGGTATAATGAGTAAGTTTGGCAGACAGTAACTCCTATTTACATGCATTGGCCACTAGACTAAACTAGATTGGTGGGCCTAGTAAAAATTCGCATGATTCCATACATAGTTGAAGCGCATCTGTGATTGTTATGGGCATAATTGCATTGTTATATGCTGAATAAGTGTGAGTGGGCAAGTGAATTTATCACTATTCCGAATTGTCTAAACTAGTAGACGCTACTTAGTATAAGAACTAAAATAATAACATAATTTCAATTTTTTTCTTTCTTTGGCTTGCAGACAGTAATCTTTTTCTTAACCTTAAGAAATTCGTCCGTAGTGAAACTGCGATGATACAAATTGAGGCTGTTTTCATCGTGAGGTTAAGCAAGGATGGCAGTATCCTTTTCGATTGGCCACAAACAGACAAGGTTGGCTAGAAAATGCGGGATCTCAGTATTGAAGCGCTGATTTTGTGGCACGTATTGCCATAGAATGTAATTGTGGGAACTCTGATGCTGACAAGTGTGATCGTCTTGAGCGAGTTTTGTCCCAGTTTGATTGTTCTCCGATATCTTTTTGACAATATGCGACGATAATATGAGTCTCAACAGTAATTGTGGAAATTGTTGAGATCTGTGCCGATCTGGCCCGATAAAAATCAGCGCAGATTGTCAAAAAGATATCGGAGAACAATCCAATTGGGACTTTAGACTCTCGAAAAACCTTAAAAGAAAAAAATCTTCAATCGATGCTATGAAATTTTAATTTAAAATTTTTTAGAGCTTGCTTTGGTAGGTGTGGCGTTATATATTTTTATACAGTAATTTTTCTTCTTTTGATAGATTCTGTGAATATGCATTTCTTTTCCATTTTTATTTTCGTTAAGTTTTATTTTGAAATCGTTATTTGAAATGATAGAAAAATCCTTTTGAATTAAGGATACCGCAATTGAAATGATTGCCATTTGCTCAGGGGATATTTCTTTGTAGGCTTTTGAGAATGAGGTGTGTGATACAAGTTCTGGCAATAATTTTTCATAGTTCGAAAGGAAAAGGGCTTGAATATGAATTTACCTCCAAACATTCGTAGCGAAAGATATCAGCTTTAACAAGTTAGGGTTGAACTGTCGATTCCACTATTGCCATACAAAAAAAAAAAAAAAAAAAACAAATTCTGTTCAGATATAAGATCTGTTCCCGTACTGCACGAAACTGCCCATTTTTTTAAACTGTATAAAAACTGGGCAAAATTGGGCAGTTTCTTGCAGTACGGGAACAGACCTATAGACTGTTATCATGTCAATAAAATTGAAAACTAACACAAGATTAAATGTAACATACCACAATTTTGTTATCGTTTACTTGTTCCCCTGCTCCTTCGTCCTCATGTGCAGCAATTGATGTCGATGAGGTCGACTGAATGAACGAGCAACCCATTAATTTGTCATAAAGTAATTTCAGAAAAGAATTAAATGTCTCCTCTTCGGAGGAAAATGGTAATTGATTGTGGATCCTGGCGACTTTTTTATCCGATTCCGAAATCATTTCGAATGTCTCTGCAAATGGCGAAGTCATCAATTCCGGCATGTCATCAGTGCATGATTCGTCTATTGAAACGTCATTTTGTAAAAATGGATTCGTCGATTTGTATGGAGTGGATTGGCTGTTCAAATTTTTAAATGTATTCGAAGGCGAATCGAAGCTTACAGAGTTCTTGGTATCGTTCGATAGATTTAAGGTGTACATATCATTTAATTCGTAGATGATCTTCCTCATCTCTTTGAGATTATTTGTACTCTGTTCCTGTTGAACGAAGATCTGCTCCCGAATATGTTTCAATTTCAAAAAGACGCAATTATTCTTTTCTATTTCGGTTGATATAATCTTGTCCTGCGCAAACAGAGTGTCATGGAGAGTTTCCGCTTGCTTATGGAGTTGCATAAGTGAATTCAATACGGTGCGCCGCTCATTATTCATCATCTCCTTCATATACTTGATCTCTAAATCGTTGGAATAACTTGTACCTTTAGACATATCAGCGGATGATTCTTCATTAAGTGTTTGCGAGAGCACACTCTTGAAAACATCGGGCATGGCTTCATCAAAAAAATGTATGGGAATTGCGATGCCACGATCCTTTTGCTCTACGAGCCACATGAATATGGTAAATTGCTTTCTGGTTAGCACGCTTAGCATATTGCGATCGCACAAATTCCAAATTAAATCGAAATCATATTGAAAGTCCTTTTTCAGATGTTGCTTTTCAATCAGAAACTCCTTTACGCGCGAAAGACTAACGGTCGGTTCATCCTTATTGTTCCTATTCAGCTTTCTAAATATCATCTCATAACGCTTCTGGTCATAGATGGTTATATCCCAATGAATGTGGTTGGTCTGCGTAGCCTTCTCGTTTCTATTGTCCTCTTCTATTTCCACAATAGTTTTATCGCCGTTTTCCGATGAATTATCATCCACTTGCACCTCATCGGGTGTCTTATTTTCACCAGACGAATCCATGATTCAGTTAAGAGTCGTTTAAATCTTACGAAGCAATATTTCAAAAATCTTCAACGCAATTTATACGGCGGAATTTGGCTTTTCACTCGAACTGAAGAACCGTTACAGATAATTTCTTTGAATTTCTATACGCTGCGTCTTTGGCCGCTTCGTCAGGGTTGAATTTTGCCGCAGCATATTACGCTATTTACACGTTAATGGGCTCTACGCAGATATGCAGGAAGTATAGAGCTCGTTCTTGTGAAGAAAGGAAATCAGAGTTGAAATTTCGATGACAGTTCGACAGAAATATAGAAAATGTATGATTTAAATACAACCCTGCATATTCAATTGCTTTTAATCTGCGTATTCGTTGAAGTATCAGAAGTAACTTAAAGTACTTCTTCGTTTTTTTTGCATGTGTTTAGTATAGAAAATTTACTTCCTGCATATCTGCGTAAGAGCCTATACTGAGATATGCAGTAACTACTTGCACATTAGGAGCCAATTCGCTACAACGTCGTCAAGTGTGAGAGAGACAACTATATTCACGCTCCTTGAATTCTTCAAAGTATGCCAACAATTTAACACCTTCGAAGTCGGTGTCAGTATTTCATTTGAAAAATGTGCCGCAATCAGCTGTCCTGGCATTTACATCGCATAAAAAATGGACATGTTCATTTCTATGGCGAAGTAAAGCAGGCAAGTCGCATGCAACCCTGCACACATGATTACTTGACATCTCAGTATTAGCGAAAGTAAAGTATTTACTTCGAAGTACTTTACAATTTTTTTTGCACGTATTTCTTATGGGAGCTTTACTTACTGCATATCTCAGTATAGGCTTTAAAGCCCATAAGACATTTGATAATGAATCAAACTTTTTGTTGAATAGGGACGCGCGGGATTGTGGTATGAGGCCTTTTACATTAGTCAATTGAGGCCTTTTACACTAGGCAATTATAGCAGGCAATTTTTTTCGTTTGATGGCGAGACGCAGAGCGTGTGAGAGGGGGGGTGGGGGTAGAGAAAAATTGCTCATTTCAGAATTGCCCGTACTCGGTAAATCCGTTCTGCTCTCTTTCGTTTTGTCAAATGCGAAGATGGCTGCGAGCTGGTTTTTGACGTTTGCTTCATTCGCTTTCTACTTTCGAGGTGTTAACAACTGATATTTTCGGGAAATATAAAATGTAAAGTTTCAAATGTCGGGGAAGTGGCCGCGCGAATGCATAGAAAAGCTAATTGTGCTAATGCAACAAAATCCGTGCATTTATTATATTAAATCACCGGAATATGCTAGGACGCGTTTTTAAAATCTTAAAAGCAACCCTAAATCAGGGATACTTAGGCCCGATATTACAGTCTATACTTAAGTTAAGGAAGCTTAAGGACTTAAGAACACCTTAAGTGTCAAGAGGTTTAACAGTAAATTTTTATCCAAAACTCACGAAAATTGTTTTCGGCAGGCAACATTTGAAAAAACCTATATTTTTTGTTTATCCTTTTTGAAAATTCGTGAAATTAGTGAAATTCCTTCATTAAATTAATTTGAAAACTTATTTAAGGAGCACTTAAAATTTCTACTGTTAAAATGCTTTGCAGACTAAAGCTTTACTTAAGTGCTAAGGAGACCTTAAGTATGCACTGTAATATCGGGCCTTAATTATGTTATTTTAATTTGTTCCAAAAATCAACCCTGCGCGAACAGGGCAAACGTCAAAAACAGACAAAAAAATAAAAATTGCTCGGCAATCTTTTTTATACGTGTAAAAGCGAAGGCAACTCCAAAAGAGAATTTGGAAAAAATTGCCGGCGATAATTGCCCTAGTGTAAAAGGCCTCATTGAGACATTTTACATTAGTCAATAGTTGACCGTCAATTCTCGTTTTCAGTACAAAACGATAACATATCATTATCCAAAAGTTGAGCGTTTGCGCCCGTTAAGACGTATGATCAACATCGTTCAACAAATTATCAGATTCCCTTTTCATGTTTCGTTCGTGTCCACACAGCCAAAATTTGCTTCGTTCAACAAATGCTTCAACATTTTATATTTCCACGTTTCCCTCTTGCGCGTAGGAACGATGTAAGAAATGAAAGAAAATAAAATCCTGATGCATCTCTCAAAAAGGATTGATATTCCGAATGTATTGAACGCAAATACAATACAATTTCAAAAAAACAAAAACTATTTAATATTGCTTGGATATGTTTTTTTTTTATTATCATCTAAATGTATAAATAGGAGAGATTGTAACAGTCATAAGTTTTATTTAAAATAACCAAAAATAATCCTTATATTATTTTTCTTTCAAAAATATAAATAAAATTTCGAATTTAAAATTATTAAAAAGCTAATAAAATGAAAAATATCAAAAAAGATGCTAAGTTAAAAATAAATAAAATTTTTAGCGAAGGCATTTGAACCTCATCGCTCTAATGACAAAAATATGTGAAGCAAATGTAAACATCGCACAGGGGTTGTTTTCAAGTTTCACGCTAAGAATATAGGCACAAAGAGAATAGCCGAGTACGTTCAAAATAAAAAAAACATATCCAAGCAGTATTAAATAGTTTTTGTTTTTTTGAAATTGTTTTGTTGTATTTGCGTTCAATACATTCGGAATATTAATCCTTTTTGAGAGATGCATCAGGATTTTATTTTCTTTCATTTTTAACATCGTTCCTACGCGCAAGAGGGAAACGTCGAAATATATAATGTTGAAGCATTTGTTGAACGAAGCAAATTTTGGCTGTGTGGACACGAACGAAACATGAAAAGGGAATCTGATAATTTGTTGAACGATGTTGATCATACGTCTAAACGGGCGCTAAGAATATAGGCACAAAGAGAATAGCCGAGTACGATCAACCAGTGATGCCAGATTTTATCGATAAAAAAACCCTCATATATTGGAAAAAAACCCATTTTTCCCCATTTTCAAAAGATAAAAATCCACGAAAATCCAGAATGATTTTTTGAAAATATGGGCGTACGGATTTCAAAATTGAACATTGGATTTAAACGCAATATTTCAATATTTTAATATTTTAATAAAAGTATCAAGAAATAACAAAAAAAAAGTAACTTAAAATTGTAGTAGTAAATGTACCTTAAATGTAGTGCATAAATTTCGATATAAAATTACCCATACTTTTCCCCATGTCACGTTTTTTGAGTGAAAAAAACCCAAAATATGGGGAAAAACCCACAATCTGGCATCACTGCGTTCAACAAAAACCATCTTCCTCTCCCCGCTAGTGTCTCTCCTACAAACTGCGTTTTGTTGAACGATGCTGACGAACGTCTAAACGGGCGCTATGGGAGCGTTTTTCTATCTTCCCCCTGCGTCCGTTACCATCGAAAAATTGTTTCATTATCGAAATGTCTTAACGTGTAAATAGCGTATATCGCACCCTTGCTGATAAATCGGCACAATCAAAAACTTTTTAATACATTTTTTTATGTTCGATTGAATTTTTCTGTATGAAACATCAGACCTTGAGAATCGAGGCTTATATTGACTGATGCAGCAGTCGATTGAGAGTTATATAAGTATAGTAAAAACTTTATTTCTTCTTAGTTTCAAGAGAGATTGCATGATTTTAGAGAAATGCGAAATTTTGAATTGTGCAGATTTAGTGGCAAGGGTGCGATATGTAAATATACGTGAGCATCATTGCTACCGAAAAAGTTTGAGCTGATATTTAATACATGTAACATGTTTGATCAAATTATACATACAAATTATTATAGTGTATCTAAATCACATAACACTATAATATTTTAAAATTATTGTTATTATTAAGGGTATTGAGTACCGGGACCAAAAAAATATTTTTCCATAACTAAAGTTCTTTTCTTTATAGGCTTGATAGAAGGGTCCTGTGAACCAAAAAATCGTATAAAAGGTAGACCCTTCCTTACGCTTTTCAGACTGGCACATAAATTCAGTACATTAACGCGATAAATTCCGAATTGAAAAGACCCCTTCAGACTACAGTGTAGTCACTACACACATATGGATTTAGTATCAGCCGCTTCGTTTGTTGAATAAGGTGGCCAACCGTCCTGAAATGGCATTCTTTACCAAAACTCAGAACTTGTAAATATATGAAAGTCATGTGGAAAATATGATTTTAAAAATAAATTCTGAATCAGGATTAGATTAAAGTTTTTCTTTGTATGAATATGCATAACGAGAAATGTTTAGTGTTGATTCGCTATGAGCAGAGCAAGTAAAAACATGCTTTTGCCATGTTTCAAAGCATTTAGCATGTTTCAAGCAAAATATGCTTATATAGGGTGGCCCACGAAAAAGTTGCATTTTAAAATAGCTACAAAAAAAAGACGGGTGGATATTTTTCAATTATTTTTTTTTTATTAAATAGCCACAACATTGCGGTTTAATAGTGGAAGACCACTTCATTCTTATGGCTGCCCCGGCTGGCTTTGCAGTAGCCCATTCTGTGGACCCAATTTTTCATGACATTTTCAATGGTGTGGCCCTCAATGGCTGCAATGGCGACTTCAATCTCGTGCTTTAGTTCGTCAATCGTCTCTGGATGGTTGGCGTAGCATTTATCCTTGACGGCTCCCCACAAAAAATAATCCAACGGCGTCAAATCGCAGCTGCGAGGCGGCCAGTTGACATCGCCTTTTCGACTAATTATGCGATTTTCGAACGTACCGCGCAAAAGTTCGACTGTAGCGTTGGCTGTGTGGCACGTGGCGCCGTCCTGCTGGAACCAAATGTCGCCGTAAACTTAACCATTTCGTAAACCGCGAACCTTTCACTAAATTTTGACACATTGACAAAATCATTCGAGCTGTCAAAGCCGAAATAATCGATAGTTCAAAAAGCAACCGCTAGATGGGCCACCCTGTATACATGCAATGCTTGTTTTTGGAAAAAGTAGCCTTTTTTTGATTTTGACAAAAAATTTAAATATAAATCGAGAGAAGTGAAATTTGAAAAGATCCTTGATCGAAATAAAGGTTACAATTGCTTGTTGGACATTTACAGTATTTTGTATGAAGGTTATGTGCCTACTGAAGACTACACAAAAAGCCTTAACCCTTCTGAGATATGCTTGTTTAAGTATGCACCTGTCTCCTCCGCAGATGTAGAGCGTTGATTTTCATGCTATAATGGTACTTTAACAGAAAAGCGAAGATCATTTTGATTTGAAAATATAAAACAACATTTAGTTGTATATTGCAACCAGAGTTAAGGAAATAAATTGATTTTTTTTAATTACATGATTTGTTTTTGTTTTTGTCATTAGAAAACTTCTTCGTTTTCCACCAAATAATGCACCTATTAAACTAGGGCCAGAATCATGCCTAACGTATCCCAAGTAACCAATTTTTCCAATTTTGTTTTGTTCTCTTTTCAAATTTTGGTAAAAATCAACTTAATGCTCTTAAGACCCAACCTGTAAGGAAAATCAAAAATGACGGACAGAAGGACAGATGGATTCAGAGGGTCTAGGTACCAACGTGCAACTAAACGTTGATTTGAAAATTGCTTGACTCTCTCAAGCCAAAAATGCAAACAAAATTCGACCTTAATAAACGGTCTTATAAAACTTAAAAAATGTTAACCAGACAGACAAGGGCGTAACCAGGGGGCAAGAGGGGGGCCACGCCCGGAAAATTTCGGGAAATTTCGCGCCAGCTAGAAAGAGATGTTACTCGGCAGGCAAAAAAAGAGCGAGAGAGAAATACTTTTGGTGAGTACCTAAGTGAAAAATTCTCATTTTGGTGGGTACCCAAGACCGTGGTGGGTACCTAAGACCGTGTTGAAAAGAGCCAAAATAGAAACGGCTCCTGAGTGACATATATAGTTGTATATGGTATCTACCTTATGCTATATTCTCACTAGGCCGGGTTAGGGTTATCGGCGAAACCCAGTGTTTCGAATGTCAAAACGCATATAAAAAAAATCATCTAACCCGAAAATAAACCCCGGGTTAACATTTAACTCTGAGGTTAGCGCAGAGTTGCATTTGAAATTTTCAGTTACATTTGCTAACACCGGGTACAAAAACCGGGTCAAAATTTAATACGACACTGGCAGGAAGCTTTCCCGTGCAGAAAATGAGTGGGGAAGGATGCACGTATTTGGATATGTAAATTTTAATCACAGGTCGTGGAACGTTTTGTGATGCCGCTTTCACTATTAGCTCCATTAATCTTGTTTTGTTTCTGCTTATATTGCAATGGTCTTCTAATATTATTGCTTCCAATATTCCTTTGGCTTTTTCAGCTTCTTTAAACATTTCTAATAAAGCAAATTCCATTTTTATTTGCAATTTCTCGATGATATAGTATATCAGATATAACTTGCGCATTTTTTATATTTCAAACTCCCAAGCCGGACATTATCGCATGCATGTAATGAAAACAGCGGCCATCTTCTAACAAACTTCATTAACAGTTAGGGTTAGTAATGCGAGTAGCCGCAGTATGAATTTTCACCACTTCGGAAGTAGTGCAGAAGTAGTGCACTTTCCGGCTGGGTCATATGACGTTAGTAAACCTTAAATCGCTCGAAGCTGATATGAACGCTTTGAGTTAAAGTATCGGGTTAAGTACTTAACCCCTATAGTGAGAACATAGCATTAAGACATTTACTCCGAAACAACTTTCGACTGTCCATCGATAATGCAACTCTGAGCGAGCTGCCAGTGCGGTGGACACTAGACCTAGACTAGACTAGTTGTAATCAGTATTTTGAAACAATTTTAGCGCCGAAATTTTTAGATTTTTTCACTTATTCTATATGAAAATGTTCATCGAAATCGGACGTAATAAATTGTTCGGATTTTTTGGGGTTTTGGTTCCTCTTGCCCCCAAACCCACAATCAACCCACACCACAGCGTAGCAATTCCTGCGTGCTTGGATACCGGATATTACTGTCGATCCCTTGGAGAAAAATATTATGCGTATTTATATAGCACATAAACGAAATAATTAATTGAATAACTCATTAAAAAAATTTTTTTACTTCCGACAAAAAAAAAAAATTGCAAGCTCCATTTCCTTTTCGAAATTTCCCGGTTAATTCGTAATATGTTTGCATGTTTTTCGCCGCTCAATCAAGTCGACTATTTGTGCATAATCAATTTTCTCGGGCATGTCACAGAAATGAACTCCAAATTCGTCTAGAATTTAAATTGGCCCAAAGATCATGACGATCTAGTTTTGACTTCCTCTTGACTTTCCCTTGCTCATTTGATGATAAGAATATATGTATGTATAGTCTCGATATATTATGATTGAGTAGAAATGCTGTGGAAGCGGTTTTTAGGGTGCACGAAATTTCCCTAATTGTCCATTTTTTTTTTGACGATTTCGATTTCTGTGACATGCCGGACTATATTGGAAGCAATGTTTAAAATTATTCTGTTTTTTTAAATATATCTCTTTCGTGTGGTCTAAGAAAAAGCCCGGCGTCGAAATTGGCCTCTATATATTAATGAGAAATCAGTTTTGGTTTGCACTAACAATTCGCCATGAAAAGAGTCTTACGTTTCCAATCGTAATACACATGAGGACTTTTTGGAAATAAATAAATAAATAAATAAAAAAAAAAAAAAAACAACCATCATGATTCAAAATAGGTTTTTTAAAATTTATTTTCATGTTTGCTATGCTTTGTATTCGCAAGCAATATCGAATTTTATGGGTTTGGCAATATAAATCAGATATAACCATGACTTTGTAAACTGTATTGATCGTCTGGATTTTCCTTTTTAATTTATTTTCATATTATTTTTTGGTTTCACTTTTCACAAATGTTGTGACTTGGCTGTGATGAAAAATATGTGGAAGAAAAAGAAAAAATAAATAAATAAATAAAGGAAAACAGAAGCTGATTTATTTATTTGACAAATCTGTTGATTTGTTGATGTTAACAGCCGCGTTGGCGGTTTGGGACTTTTAGTTTATAGTTTAATAGCGTGTATTTGGTTGTTAAACATTTTCAATCTAATGATTTATTATCTTGATGAAAGACACATAATAGGTATGTATGTATGTCATTCATGTAGACATTCATGCATCATCAGTTTTAATGGCGCTTATTATTTCCAAATTGAAAGATCCCATGATCCGATGTCTTTTTTCACTTCATTAACTGGCCTCAAGGCCAAAGTGTGAATCGTTTAACCCCTTAACGCATAAGGGACAAATATGTCATCCCACAAATGTATCGTTTTATACGATTCAATATTTCTAATATATAAACTGTTATACTTATGTGGTGACTAATTGTTTCTTTATGTGCTAAAAGGATTTTTAAAAAATCCACGAAAACATAATCCGAGCATTTAATTGAATGGTTTAGCTAGCCGTGGATACCTGCAGGCAAGACCTTATTCCACGACAATGATGAAGTCCGTTGATGGCAATTCTGCCCCAAAAAAGTGGCCGGTTCACTTGGTTGAATATCGATAATATCCTTTGATTTCACTGAGTGGAGGAGAATTCCCCCTATTATGAACATAATCCGAAATATAGTTTCCACGTTCTAATGTATTTGGATCCTGTTTTTTTTTTTTTTTTTTTTTTTGTGACTCTCTCAGAGTGCTCTCAATGAACGGTACCCAAAGTGGTGAGATCTGTCGTTCGTTCCCCTCGTGTACTGTCGGGTAAATATATCCATTTTGCTACAATACTGTAGGTATCATCTAATGGATCCATCGAATGGAGTCGGTACGACATTTGAATTTTTTCTCCTTTTTTCTTTTTGTGGGTTTTTCCTTTTCTTTTTTATTGAAATGTATATAGAAAAGAATCCAATAACGTCTGAAACCTTTGCGATATTATTTTAAGCCAAGCACGAGTCACAAGTCTTAAGTACTCATAAATAAGTGCAAGCTAAAGAGAGCATACTCGGTTAGTTGTCGGATGTCGTCGGAGAGTGTGATGTGATACGCATCCAGTCATATCCAGACGATATCAATATCCATTGCTGGCAACAACCCATGTTGCCATGTTTCTGTGTTGTGCTGCCATCGTGTCACGTTATATTGTAAAAAAAAAAAAAAATCATGGCAGCGAAATTTCCATCGTAAACTCTTGGCTGGAATAGTTACACACAGATCGGCAGATCATGTTATGTGAAAAAAATGGAGCACAACCACACTAAAGAGGAAAGAGCCCAAAAAAAAGTGTTGTTAGTTATAGTGACGTTCTCTGGCCTTTTAAAGGCAACAAAGTCAACGCAACTATCAGATAAGATAGTTCGAAAGCATGACCATGAAATGCTTCAAGTAATACGATATCATTCTTTTTAGGAGTGAGAAAAGTCAAAAGTCGTGATGAATAGAAAACATACCCAACACCACAACACCAACATATCACGACCATACGTACTTGCTTACAATGCGGAAGGTGTCAGAGGAAAAGGGAATTCGATAGTAATAAAATGAATGTTTTAAAGTCCAACGAGAGCTAGACAAAAAAAAAAAAAAAAAAAAAAACGAAAAGGACATAATGGACGTTGAAAAGACATGTATCTCTTTATTCGAGTCACCACCGTTCGGCAATAAACTGTAAGACCCTTCAACTCCGTAAGCGCAGTCATAAAGAGAGGTCAGTATGCTCCTTCAAAAAGCGACATGTCAATAATAGTATTTAAAATGGCAACGGGCTTTAACATAACAAGTTTACTTAAACTCTGGCATTGATGACATAACTTAACTTAATTTTACATGCCTTCGATCAGCTAGGATATACATACGTATGTATGTAGGTAAATTTAATTGGAAATTTGGGGAGCTGTTAACCCTTTAACGACTTATAGCGATGTTTTATAAAAAGTAAATTCTATAAATCGTTAAAATAATATGGGGACAATTTTGTCCCATATGCGTTAAAGGGTTGAAGGGCGAACCTTGCAACACTGAATTGAATGAAACTTGGGCATCTTTATAATACCCAAATTCTTTCTCTCGACGAACAAGTCGATGATTTATTAAGCCTCTACGCAAAGTTTTGTTACGCAACTTTGTGATAATTTATGCGAATTTTGAAAATAAAAAAGATTTTTGACCCGCTATTCGGAACTAAACTCATTTATTTTAATAAGAATGCCTGAGATCTTTATTTAACGAAAATCTTCTCGTTTGATTAGGTACCTCCCAATTTGATTTTGTTTATTTCTTTTGAAATTTAACGTACACCTATAATAGCCAAAGGCCAAATGAGATGAATTTTTGGCGATATTTTGGTTTCTTAAGAGCATTCATTATTTGATTTTCTTGCTGTGATGACATTTGTGTGAACACACATATTTACATACATGAATACGTTCAAGAGGGTCTTTCGATTTTCCTTTTGATCATCTTATCAAAGAAACCACTTATTGCTGGCAATTTAAATAGCCTCCTTTAAATGTCTTTACGACGAGCAATTTCTTGTGCATTCCATATTACAGATTTTCTTCCCAAACTCGGATAGAAAGAGTTAAAGCAAATTGCGAAACATTCAAAATCTATTGAAATCTTTTCAAATAGTATTAGCGGTGTCCAGCTTAAATCCGTATTGAATTTCATACATACCTATATATACATATGCATATCGTATTGAATGGTTAGAATCAGGTGATTTTCTTCTTGCATTTTTGACTTGACTTATTGCATTTTTAGACAAAACTAATTAAGAATTATGACTTTTTGCTTTCAGAAGTTTTTGAAGAGTTTTGTTTTCACAAGCAATTTCGGCAACCAGGCACCGCAAAAATTACTGTGCAGGAATTTTCTATAAATATTCAATACATCCAAGCATATGGATTTTGATTGTAATTGCTTCCATATATTTGTATGTGTTGAATATTTGCAGTAACTGTTGCCTGGCATAAGACGTATCTATATTTTTAGCTCATTTAAAAATATGTCATTAAGTTGGACTAAGTATTCCCAAGTGTCTACAAACTTAAATATAACAAGATATGATAAAAATTAATTTCGATTACTTATATCGGGTTAAGTCACGTGTAAATTAGCCTTTCAAAATGTGCAATGCAAGTGTCTTCAATGCTTTTCCAACGACTTTTATGTGGGACTGAACAAAAATGTATGCTCTAAAAGTACCTTCTGAATGAAATTCCTTCATTACGATTTTCATTATTTTATGTTTATCATTTTGGATGTATTTCGGATAATTGAGACAGACAGAAAGACAGGCACGCACACGAACAGCCAGACGGACTGACGAAAGATTCTCCGCGGAAGCGTGAGCTTTTGCCATCACGCGTTATGCGTATTCATCGATGTGTCTCATAATCGAGCCGAGTGACGAACATGGTCGGCCAGATCGGACGGAATAATAAAAACAAAACGCAAAATTTATATATAAAAAGATTTTTGTATGTCTTTGGTTTCTTTTTTGCACGAATTATTTATTGACGATTAAATTCATCAGACGTATTATTTATATTTTTATGTTTACCAAAATGGTTTGAAATAGATTTTCTTCCAACGAACTTGTTGAAATGTGGTAATGAAAGTGACGTACCCATACAAGAAAGAAGTTCAAAATTATATTCCCTCTCTTCCCCTCCTTTTCTACCCCCTACTCCTCTTCTGTCCCTCATCTGTCCCTAATATGCCCCTCATCTGTTCCTCATCTTCCCCTCATCTAGCTCTCATCTACCCCTCATCTACCTCTCATCTAACCCTTCATCTACCTCTCAGCTTCCCCTCACCTACCCTTCATCAAAACTTCATCAACCACTCCTCATCCCCTCCTCTGCTATCTCATGTACCCCTCCTCAGATATCTCATATACCTCTCCGTCTTTCGTTCTCCATTTGGCTAACCCTCCTTCTCCGTCCCTCAACGCACAATATCACTCTCAAAATTTGTCTGCCTCTCCACCTCTACTCTCTCTCTCTCTCTCTCTCTTTTCTCTCTCTCTCTCTCTTTTCTCTCTCTCTCTCTCTCTCTCTCTCTCTCTCTCTCTCTCTCTCTCTCTTTCTGTTCCCAATCTCTTACTCTCAATCATTCTCCCCCACTTCTCGCCCACCCACTCCCTCATTATCTTTCTCCTCCCCCCTCATAAGATAGTTTCACTTTAAAAATGTGGCTCAAAAATTTTGAGGAGTACCCTCAATTAAATTTATTTATCTACGTTACTGGAGAACGATGCGATCGTCGTCATGCCAAATTGTACGAACAAGTTTTACGCACAATTGCCTTTTATGTCAATTTAAGGCAGTGTCTCGTTCTACTTACATATATGTATTCCTGAACTACAGCTGTCCGTCCTCATCATCTCCGTCCATTTAAGGCCTACAATCGAACATGAGACTTCCTTTTTCATCCATGCCAAGCGAAAGGCCGCTCGAGGCCGCTTTTATTGCAGTCGATGAAAATTTTTAACTGTCGCTTCCAATAATTCAATAACATAGAATTTAAACCATGCGATCGAAAGAGCTAAACAGGCATAGAAATTATATTGCATTCGTCAGAGGATTACAGACTAAATGTAGGCACAAATTGTCAACTAAATTTTATTGTCAAACACAATTACGGTTAGACCATACAAGAAAAAAAAACCCGCTACTCTTAATGGCAAATGAAATTCTCTTTGTCGTTCTTTTTCATTCTCATCCTTCAGTTCTTATTTTTTCTCATACATATCTGTCGCTCAGTGTTGCAAAAAAAATTATGAGGGAATATACACAATTTGAACAATTTTCTTACAAATTATACACACAAGTAAAAAAATTCTACACAGATTATACAAAACGGGTTTTAATAGCAAAATAAGTATTTAATTGTTGTTAAGATTGGAATATTAAATACAAAAAATACAGAAATTATCTACCTTGTTAGATACACGCTTTAACCACGAGTCCATTTCTTAAATAAATATAAACTTATCCACGTCAACCAATCGCATCTGCCATAATCAAACAAATCATATAGAACTATAGCTGCAACTTCGGCCAAAATCTATTACGTGGTACACCACACTTTCTATTACGTGGTTCACCACAACACTCGACTTATGGCGTGGTGCACCACAGTTGAACTTTTTCACCAAATCATGCCATAACGCGCCGAAATTTGGCCGAAGTTGCAGCTATAGTTCTATATGAAACAAATATTCAGTTTTCTAAGAAGACAATTTATGGATGTAAGAAAAAAGTCGATAGAAGAATATATCGATATTATGATTTCACAAAATATGTACAGAAATGGAGGAGTTTTTATGGTTCACGCAATTTTTGGTTGATATTTTATGTTTTTTAAAAAAAAAAGACAAAAGCAGACCAAATTATACACAAAATGGCCTGACAAATTTCTATACACAAAGCGTTAAAAAAGATACGCATTTCGTATAATTATACACAAATCGGCAACACTGTTGTCGCTCTATTTCGGCCCCTCGCATTCTCCACTTAACAGTCTTGTTCCATCACGGAATCTATCTGCCCAGTGGGAAAAATCTGAATTTTTCTACAGAAACTTCATGCGAGGAGCTCCTTACGGAATGCCTTATTTTTAACACAGCGATGTCATTGGAAATTCAGGCATTACCGATTTCGCTTACCACGTAAGGCAAAATTTCAGAATTTAGATAATTTATCTATTGCAGAAAGTTTTCTATACGGAGTAGGCAAAATAGTAATGCTTACGCAGTTCATTGATTTGTAAGCAAATATTTCTACACATTAAAAGGTACCTTACCGCAGGAGGTGTAATTTCATATTAACAATTTTTGAAAATTAGAATGAGCAATTTTATAATAAAACGCTATTAATGAAGAAAAGTTATTTAAATAATTTAGCAAACAAAACGTTATCAATACATATGATTTTCATATTCATCTAAAAAAAACAAAAAAGAGATTCTCTCCACAGCCTTATAAAATAATTAGAACTAAAAATTTTAAAAAATTTCTTGCATCGCAATAATAATAATAACATAGGTAGTATTATTTTCAATTTGAAACGCCTGACTCCTCGGGTGGGTTTTTGTCATCTTTTTTTGGTGCTTTCAGTTTTGTAATGAAGACCTTTCACCAGTTTAAATGCTTTTCGCATATCATCTACGTAGTTTTCGTAGAGATAATCGTCTTTTTTAAAACATTCTGTAAATAAATTAATGTTGCGAAGAACAAAAAGAAGAAAATATAAATTCTTTTATTTTGCCTCTATGAAGGATTCCAAAATTGTTTGTTCATCATTTATGTAATATAAATACACTTACCAAATAAAATGTCAGAAACATTGTTAAATTCCTTAAAGGAACGTTTGTTGCAACGTCCGTCAAAGTTTAGTTCCAAAAGTAAGGACTTTTCAAACAGCTTGGAAAGGGTTTTGCGAACTGAATTGGCTTTGACGACAACTTTAAAAAGCTTGAGCTGTAAACCAGAAATACCATCGACTCCAACGTCTAACAAAATAGTTGATTCCAATTTATGCTTTTTGTGCTCTATAATTTTTTTCAACTATTTTTGCAATCCGATATGGACATATGAGCCAGGAGCAACGGTACGTAAAACACACTTGTACTGTCTAACCAAGCTTTTGGATGTGCGTGGTAAGGCAAAATTTTCTTCGTGTAATATTTGGAGCAATTCGTCGAAACAAAATCTTAAGACATTGTGCTTCACTGCCCAGTTTCTTAGCTTCAATTGAATGCTGTTATTCCCTTCCTCGTGGTCATACAATATGTTGGACGTAGTTTCATGAGATACACATTCTTCTTCATTTTCAACGGTACTTTCATTAACAAATGAAACATGTTTTTGCGAATTATCATTTTGCGTAGATTGTAATATTTTTTCTTTTTCTTTTTTCACCAACCGCTTAAAATGTCTCTTGCCAATCATTTTACCTTTTTTTTATTCCACAACTTTTCACAGTAATGAACAATTAAGTCTTTCTTCAAAACACGCTTTTCGCAATCGAAACGAATTTCAGCAAAATAACGTTTGAAAGGTGCTGCCAACGTTATTTCTGTGATCCCTTTCCGAAGCGAAATCGCTATCGGAAGGTTACCGCTTTTTTTTATTTTTATTTTTTTTTGGGCCCCCTTCATTAAATGCTGGGTACGCCCTTGCAGACAGAATAATGTAAGGAACATACAACAAGCAATTCTTGCAAAGTTTTTAAATTCTAAATTCAATTTTTAAAATTTAATTTAAATTTCGAACTGTCAAAAATGTTCCCAGAAACTTGTGAAACATTTTTCAAGCATATGTATCTGGCAGACCTGGGCAGTCCAATTACAAAATTGTAATTAATTACACACTTAATTACAATTACTTGTAATGGTAATTGCAGAATATTCAATTACAATTACTTGTAATTGTAATTGGAAAATTTTGAATTACAAGTAATTGTAATTGAAAAAATTTTGTAATTCGACTGCCCAGTTCTGGTTACCGGTCTATAATTTTATTCGAATGCATAAATATACACATATTTTTCACATACTTGGTACAAGCTTCTTATAATAAGTAAGCTTTTACATTATTTTTCCCAAAATATTTTGAATTTTATATAGCTTTTTGCCTACCTTAAAAGGTAGTTTTTTCCTCCACGTTATTCTAAATAAGTTGTATACACAGAAGACATCATATTTAGATGATGATTTGAAGTTTTTGTTTACATATAGGACTAATCAGTAAGGCATTACTAATTAAACTTTGCTTTCCATTACTGAATCATGTAAGAATTCTATACTTCAAAATTCTATCAAGAAATAATGGATGAATATTTTCAGGCCTTACTGTTTTTCCCGCTGGGTGCCTCTCACCAAGTTACTCTCTCGGACTTTGTTACTTTTTCGCTCTCTTATTTTCTCTCTTCCATATGTCTCGCAGTCTCTACATCTATTTCTCGCTCTCTTTCACTCTAGCTCCCGATCTTTCTGGATATTGCTCTCTTATATATATCTTCCGATCTCGCACGCCCTCCTCTAAATCCGTATTATCATTCTAACATTCTAATCTTATTCTTTCTATTGCACAATCTTGGTCCCACGCGGTGTCTTTCTCTACTTTGCCAATCTCTCGCTGTCTTTATTTCTGTCTCACTCTCCCTTGGTCCATCTCGTTATCGCTGTCTTTTATTTCGCTTCCGCTGGTACCTGTTCATCTCTCTTTAACCTACCTCTATCTCCCATCTCTCTTTATCTTTCTCCTCTCTTTCTCTATTACCTATATTTGTATATCCTCTCTCTTTCTCGCTAGCTCCATCAATTTCTCCTTTTTTCTTAGTCTCTCTTTGTTCCTTATGATCTTGCTCCCTCTCTCTCTCTCTCTCTCTCTCTCTCTCTCTCTCTCTCTCTCTTCTCTCTCTCTTTCTCTCACTCTGTCCCGCTCTCTGATCCATCTACCGCTCCCATCCTTACTCATGCATCCTTCGCATAACAGTCCTAGTGAGCCAAGGCTAAGATTTCTAAACATATTCAAGAGATCATTGGGATCTAACGTAGAATGTAATTTGTTTTTAAGGAAGTTGCTCGAGACAAACAATGAGAGGCGTATGATTTTTAATGGTTTTTTTAACATCGCTTACCACAAATTCATATGTACACAAATACATATATTAATGTATATCTTTGGCTTAGCCAAGGGCGCCCCACGGATTGCCAGCATAAGCTGGAAAATGCTTTTGATAACATATTTATGGACAGAAGACGCAAGGTACACATATTTTGATTGAATAGAAATCGCTGCCCGTTCTTTTGTGTCTAGCTGATAAGTATAGAAAATCCTGATGCCATAAAAATGCTGGCCAAATATGCAGACGCTCTAGAATGGAATCAATGTAATTACGGTAATTAGTTTTTTGTTTGTTTTTTAATTCTATTCTTAAAATCTTATATTGCCCTTGTCTAATTCGACATTGATGACGATAGGAAGATAGATCGGTTGGTTGACTATAAGGAATTCATATGCATAAGTACTTCTGGGTTAATAACATTTTGGCAATGCCGCCAAGTTACTATAATAGCGCGATCAGATAAAAATGAAATAACCATTTAGAGAGCTCGGCCATGAAGTAACATCTTCTCCGAAGACTTCGTCTTCGATACTGTGGCTGCGTACTTATATCTACGTATCCGTATTCTTAGGCACGCACGTTTGTAAATATGTATGAATGGAGGTATGTAGAACGCTTTGTGCGGGAGTTTGGCTAGGAATCTCTCGTTTAAGGAAATGAACAGATTTGGTTGTTTTTTTTTTTAATCATTCACTTTTAATTTTTGTAATTTTTGTTTTTCTTATTTTGAATTGTCGAAGTTCAATTACGTTAATAGATAAAGCAAAAAGCGATAGAGCAATTGTTGACGGCATTCCAAGCGTTGTGGTATGTGCACATAGTACAGCATGCCATAAGGGCTTTGAAGGAGGTGGTTGGTTGGTTGCTTTCGATTGTTCGGGCTACGCACGTCAATTATGGATGGACGGATGGATGGATGGATGAATGCGTGGCGGTGGATGTCTAATTTATTGCTTGGTTCAGCACTTAGAGTCATGTCTGCTTTTTTATTGAGACCATAGATTTACATTACGCTGAAACGTTTATCTAAAGAAACTTCTGACTGAGACAAAGCAATTGCGTCAAACTGAACAAATTTTCACAACAACGAAGAAAAAAAAATTAACAATTAGAAAAAAGAACGACTGCAAAACATTTCCAAAAGGCAATGGCAGATACTCTGGGTAAATTTAAATAGGTACCTTTATAGGTAGATAGATTAGCAGAAATATAGATACGCAGGTGGATACATTGAACATAGATAGGTATAAGTACAGTGTACCTAATCTTTCTTAAGCGGACACCTACGGGACCGAAAAAATATGTCCGCTTAAGAGGAAACAATTTGAGTGGCCGGAATACTAGAGCATTTCCAAAAAAGTGTCCGCCTAAGAGGAGTGTCCGCAAGGAGAGAGTACACTGTACATAAATAGATAGATCGATATATATTTTCTTAGACTTGCAAGATTACCAAATAGACTCATAGATAAATAGATCTATTGATAGATAGAAGATACTTAGATAAATAAATAGATTGATTGAATGATTAATAGATATATTTATGTATAGATAAATAGATGGATTTGTTGATAGACAGATGGCAGACTGACTTGTAGAGAGATTGATTGATAAATTGATAGTAGATAGATAAATGGGCGCTAAGACAGATATTGTATAGAAAACTAGTGGATACATAAGTAAATCTATAGATAGATATATGGTTAATTGATAAATAAATTTATTAGATTAAAGTGTACTTTCTCTTAAGCGGACACCTACGGGACCGATAAATGTGTCCGCTTAAGAGGAAACTATTTGAGAAACAGAAACACTAGAGCATTGCCAAAAACTGTCCGTTTAACAGAGTTGTCCGCTTAAGAGGAGTGTCCGCAAGGAGAGAGTACACTGTAATTTCTTCATGGGTAGATTGATGAATATAAAGAGCGATAAATATATATATTGATAGATAAATTGATAGATATTTAGTTAGATAGATAGATAGAAAATATTTTATTGATGATCATTTGCTTGATTCATATCGACTGTAAGTGTATATCGGCCAAGTGTTTTCGTACATCGATTGAAGCCTACACGAGCCGATGACGATGATCACGATGATGACGACGATAAAAGCACATGTTTCTCTATAGCTCAATATTTATGGGTGTATGAACAAGCTAAAGAAAGAATTTATCTTTAAGATAGGCACCGAAACGTATGTAGGTACGCACCTACAAGTTGGACAACATACCATACGAAACTATAAAACACATTCGCCCAGCAGGTACATATTTTTTGCAAGACAAAGTCATCAGTGATTCAAACGGGAGACATGTGGGTGACATTGTCACGCTTATCTGTTCGGACATAAATTGCTTGAGTTCCAAAATCTCGCGAGACCACGCAAAAAATACCGTTAAAAATTCTTGAAAAAGGCAAAAGAGAAAAAGCGAAGAGAGTTTGGCGCAGTCAGCGACGAGTGTTGAATTCATGAAATACTAATTGTTATAAAAACACATTCAAAGAGATAGATGTCTAGGTGACAAAGTCACCCAGGACGTCACTCACGAATTTACTCAGTTCATGTGCAAATCCCGTGCAAAGTATCCTACGAAAATGCATGCGTGCCCCGGATCGAAAGTGAACCTACCCAGCAGAAAAATCTGTCGGCGCGGAACAAGTCCTCGCGCATTTCAGAGCGGACAGCCAAGTTAAATGATCAGTAGGACAGCCTCATCGAGACGGAGCGAAATGATCGATCGTACCGGGTCCGTCTCGATGAACATGTCATGCAGCGCGTGCTGTGGACTTTCCCGCTGCCATGCGAATGAACTCGTCCGAGGTGAAGCGTAATGACATTCGTGTAGAAATATCACCGCGCGCATCCTCCACGAAGGTAGGTGGTGCGGCTCCCATTTTCACGAGGACATCCTCGCGGATGTCCGCGGGACATTTTCTACTGGGTAGCTACATCGATGCTGTTGTGAGGGTGTACTCAGTTCTATGCATGATGCATGCTTACAATATTTTGTGTGCGATGTACTGTAAGCATATATTTACGTACATACATACACAGAGAAAAAAACACGAAGTAAATTCAAGAGTGCGACGCTCTTAGAGAAAACGCTCTTGAATCTAAAGGATTTAGCTTTTAACCCAACAATGAAAACGCTCTTGGCTATCATTTAAGAGTGAAAGTGGTAACATTAATAGTGAATCCGTAGATTTAAATACTTTCGCATTTAAAGTTCGGATTTTTACAGCTAAACTGTTATTCCAACTACATTTTATTGAATTTATTAAGAGCGAAACTATTTAAGTTAAGAGCACTGAGCACTTAATTACATTTCTTTTCGTTCGGTATAATTCTCATTTGTTTCATAAAATAGGACATATAAGACATTTATTCATCTTAAAACTTTTTAAGCATTGCGAAAGCAGTCACGACAACGGAGTGACAAAATCGGATGAAGTCCATCCGATGGCTATTTTTGGTGTTATGTTAAGAGGAGGAAACACATTTTTCTGAAATTATTTTTGCGAAAAGATAATAAAATTATCTACAGCTGTGCATTTTTAATCAACAGTGTCACTTTTGGAAATTATTAAAAGTTTTCAATTTTAAATCAAAATTTTCGCTTTTGGAGATTTTAAAAGCTGTGCATTTCAAATCCACCGTTTTCGCGCTCGGAAACTTTAAAAGCCACATTTCTGAACGCAACAATTTCGCTCTTAAAAAAAATAACAGTGATAATATTGTTGGTTTAAAAGCTAAAAACTCTTGAGATCATTTTAAGAGCGCAAATTGTTGGGTTAAGAGCGAAATTGGTATAATTTACAGTTATTTTTTTCTCTGTGTACGTGTATGTATATGTATAAATATTGCCATTTCCGAGTAATGAGGTAAATTAGAAATTTATCACACATGGTCGCAGCACACACGGTCGGTGCTCGAGATATTACTGAAAGTAAAAAAAAAATATAAAAAAAATCGCAGAAAAAACGCACGCATTTATTGAAGCAGCAGGGCAAGTGGCAATAGACAAGTGCATAATTAGCTTAGAAATAGAAAGCTCAGTTTGCAATGTTCAAAGGAATGCGTATTTAATTCTTCAGTTTTTACTTTTTTTTTTTTTTTTTTTTTTTTTTTGGATGGCTTCCAAACATTATGAAGAAAAATAATTTTCAAAGAACGAATATGCTCTTGGCCGAAGAATTCCAACATCCGATAAGACATCTCTCTTGAAGAATATGTCGAGGTCCATGCTGACTCACAGTCTTTGGCAATGTCCATTCAATACTTCGGCAATGGTCTATGTGGGCTAGAGCGCAATTCTTAGGAGAATAACTCAAAATAAGGTCTATAAAATGAATGGAAACTCCACGACTAAATGTGGAGAAAAAAATTGCAAAGAAAGTATAAATATATACACATATTTGGTGTTATCATTGCCATCCAAACTTAAAACTCTTAGCGAAATCTCAGAACCATATACAGTATACTCTCGATAGCTCGAACCAATTTAAACCGGTCTTGTTTGAGATATCGAATTTTTTCGACTCATCAATAGTTTATGGGCATTTCCGCCCCCAGTATTTTCTTATTTCGCACGTTCGCGACCACAATTTCCAACATTTTCCTTCTAGTTGTCCTGATATTTGATAGTATTTTAGTACCTTATATGTGGGTGCAGAAGATGGGTTTCTTTTAGTTTTAGTTCCCATGAGGATCGCAATAAAAATGCGGTCGCGAACGTAAGAAAAAAGAAACCTGGGGACGGAAATGCCCATATTTTTATTCTTTTAAGACACGATTTGCAGCCTGATTCGGCTATCAATTTATTCCAACTATGTAGGGTTCTAAGTGTAAAGTATTACCTTATCCAATAACAACGAAATATTCGAATAGAGTCATAGAGGGGTTCATTTGCATTAATTTGAGAGATAATTGATTCAAATCCGGGGCGGAAAAAATGTTCAAGTTAGCACATTTTTCGACCTATTGGGTATTCGAGTTACCGAGAGAGTCTAATGTATATGTATTTGCTTTGCGGAATTGTGCCATTTTGGAACGATCTATCTATTCCCTATCAATTTTGCCTGTATAGGAGGATATGGTTCGATTGATTGAAATTAGATTCATAATGGAGCTTTGCAATTAAGTTTCACTAATAAAATAAATAATTTTTTTTGCAGAAATTTTCCGGTTCTTGCTTCGGCAATAAAAGAAAAGTTAAACGATGCGCAGAGGACTCCTTCATTGTGATAGCAATAATTGGACGACGAAATAAAGCCACAAGAAAAACAAAACAAAATGGATTGGAGTATTCTGTTTAAGCTTCTAACAGTATTCAACATTTTCCAATTGTGCCAGGTAAGTTTATACGATTTTATACCCGACACACTCTGTGTCGAGGATGTATTGCAGTTGTGTGTTACACCCAAAACCAGTCGAGATAAACCATACAAAATGTATATGGAAATTATCAACGCCACCAGGAGATTCGATTAACCCATGTCCGTCTCTCTGTATACAGTTTTCTTATCGAAGAAGTTGAGCTATCTTGACGAAATTATATATGGTATGCGTGCTCAGGGGAACAAGAGTAAGGACAAGTTCGAGAATGGACCCGATCGGATCATTTTTAGGGCTACCTCCAGTACTAGGGTCTGTTACGAAAATCACAAAAACTGCTCTAAAACCTTAGTTTTTCAAGATATTTTGATTGAATTTGACATTTGAATATATCTTAGTGCAATTAATATGATTTCCAAAAATTTTAAAAGTGGGCGTGGCAGAAGAGCGTTTTTTGAAAATTGTCTCCTAATATAAACAAATTCAATTGGGGCTTGAACGAAAGTTGGCACTTTTGCTTCCTTTGTAGACATAAACATCCTCTTCAAAAATTTCTTTGATAGGTTCAATATTAAGGGTACCTCCACTGGAGGTCCTCCAATACTATCCCAACAAGCAAAATAGCGAAATATGACCAGAGTTAGGTCCATTCGCCCTATTTTGGTTATGTTTTACCTATTTTTGACCAAATTTCTGCCTTAAAAATACCCTAACTTAAAAGTAAGTTTTACAAGGTCGAAATTCCTAAATTCAACCTATGTCACGGCTTAAAAGTCAATGTGAATTTAAAGAAAATTTTAGGTCAAAAAAAGGTAAAACAGTCCCTCTTAAATGCCCTAATAGTTCCATAACTTTGAATTCCAAATTAGGCGAGTTTTTTAAGGCATGTGGACTAAATTTTTGACTTAAATTCGACTATTAAGTCCGTTCGACTTTTAAGGCGATATTTGGTAAAATAAATTACTTGTTTTGTTGCCTTTCTGCCCTATAAGGCGGGATGTCTTGATTATTCGACTTTTAACTCGAAATGCCTCTGAAGGAAAAACACATAAAGCTAAAAAAAAACGTATGCCCCACTTTGACCTAAAAAGACCATTATGTAAAGTACCGCTGAGAGCGTAAGAAGTGTGCGTTTTATAAAATTTCAAAGTGCAAAAGTTTGAAAATGAATAAAAATCCACTAAATCCACAAACAACTGAAAACCGAAAGCAACGCAAAGAATTGCGATCTATCAGCTGATTTCTGGTTCAGCTGGGCAGATGACCTCACAGAAATTGGTCGAAATATGTGCTAACAGGTTGGCTGATAAGTCCCCGGTCTAACAAAGAAAAACACATTTTTTTGTCAAAATTCGTTTTTATTATTCAACATAGTTCCCTTCAAGAGCGATACAACGATTATAACGACCTTCCAATTTTTTGATACCATTTTGGTAGTACTCCTTCGGTTTTGCCTCAAAATAGGCCTCAGTTTCGGCGATCACCTCTTCATTGCAGCCAAATTTTTTCCCTGCGAGCATCCTTTTGAGGTCTGAGAACAAGAAAAAGTCGCTGGGGGCCAGATCTGGAGAATACGGTGGGTGGGGAAGCAATTCGAAGCCTAATTCATGAATTTTTGCCATCGTTCTCAATGACTTGTGGCACGGTGCGTTGTCTTGGTGGAACAACACTTTTTTCTTCTTCATATGGGGCCGTTTTGCCGCGATTTCGACCTTCAAACGCTCCAATAACGACATATAATAGTCACTGTTGATGGTTTTTCCCTTCTCAAGATAATCGATAAAAATTATTCCATGCCCATCCCAAAAAACAGAGGCCATTACTTTGATTGCAATTATTGTTGATTTTCCTGGGGCAGAGTCCGGAAACTCATTATCAAGCCAAGTTTTTACTTCCACTGTATTTTTTCCCTTCAGAAAACAGTATTTTATCAAAACACGAAATTCCTTTTTTTTTCCATTTTTTTCACAATAACAAAAGTTGCTTCACAAAAGACGCTCTATCTCACAAACTAATTGACTTACAGACGTCAAATTTTGACACGAATCATTTGAAGGTTGCCACTATATAAAAATAATATGCATTTAATACTAGCGACGCCATCTATGTGTCAGACCGGGGACTTATCAGCCAACCTGTTATTAGGGCCATTTAAAGGCAATATGACCAATTAGGTCGAAATGCCCGCAGAATGCCCTAAATAGTTTAAATGCCTTATTAGAGCAAAAATAAGTAATAAGTTCCTTAACAGGGATAATTTGAGGAAAAATAACTATAAAGAAAGAGTTGAAAGTCATTTTCCCCTATTTGGTTAGGAAATGAAGGAAATTCGACTTTGTGGCCCGATTTTACGTTCCGCCATGTCTTTCGAATGGCGGATTGAGAATTCTTCTTCTGAATCTGTTTTTTCTATACGAAAAATAAATTTTTTTTTTTTAAGAAAAATTTATTTAATTCACATCAATGAGATGGCCCCTGAAAAATGAAGAAGTACAAGGAACACTTTCACCATAAATCCAAGCTCGCATATACATTAAGGTTTTATGAATCGCAAAATATTTTTTAATCAAGTCCATATTTTATTTATTATTCATTTCATAAGACAAACTTGATAAATAATCTTTCTTTCATTGTTGTACTGAAGTAATACGTATGAATGTGTAAGATATTAGTGGTATTCAAGCAGTTGTGGAAATTCGAGTGGGGAAATTTTCCACTAGCAAAGTTTCCACTTTTGCTTGAAGTTAAAGCTTGCAATCGTTAAACAATAGCCAGTTACGTACATTCTCGAAACGATTGCATGAAATCATGCAACAGTGTATCTATCGGTTGCATCATCTTGATATAAAAAGGTGGCATGCAGAAGAAAAACTATGTATTAAAATATGATTTTATAATACTTAGATAACTATGTATCTAAAAATTGAGTAAAGTCCAATCGTCCAGCTTCTTTGGCGATTTTCTTTTGAGATTTATTGCAAAAGATAATCCAAAATGTTGCTTGTCCAAAATGATTTTCAGCAAGATTCTTGATATGCGATAAGATCAAATGAAGTCACTCGGAATTATATCTTCGATTGAATTATTTCCCTCTTCGTACTCACTTTTACAGAATCCTAGATTAAGAATCTACAGCAGCAATGCGATTTGTCATCGGAAAAAAAAATAGTTGCTTTGCTACTTCTCGAATCTCATGGAAGGCAATTCGAATTCTCTGAAGCATTTTCGCCGGAATTTATTCATTTAAGAAGCTCAAAACGAGTTAAATTCCATAAAATAGAATTAGGCAGTGAATTGTGCATTCTGTTCAGTGGCTTTAGGCATGGAAGTAATTACATTAAGATAAACGCTGTGACCAGGGATACAGGCGAATAGCTATGGTCAATATATTAATACTTAGCATCATTGGTATAGTGATAATAACAGCTTCCAAATTGAAACGTATTGAAATCAGTGACAATAGAACCAACGTAAATGCACCACGTAAGGCCCACTTTCATTTAAACTAACTTCTAACAATCAAATGTTCTTGTACTTGCACATGTTGAAACATGTCCTCAAGTTATTTCTTAGAAATAAAAAATTAAGACAATCGCACAATATTTGCGGCGACCACAGTCATTGAAAATAACAGAGGCGTAAAAAAGCCGTTTGTATAGTCGGCGACGCTTAAAAAATAATAATCACTATAGAGTGAAATTAGGGTTGCTTTCTTAGAATAAGAATGTTTGTTGTATTGTGAAGATACAGAGGTACATGTGTTTATGGTAAAAAATTCAATTGCAAATTTTTATACCCGACACACTCTGTGTCGAGGGTATATTGCGTTTGTGTGGTTGTGTGTAACACCCAGAACCAGTCGAGATAGACCATACAAAATATATATAGAAATGGTCAGCGTCACCAGGAGATTCGATTTAGACATGTCCGTCTGTCTGTCTGTCTGTCCGTCTGTCTGTCCGTCTGTCTGTCCGTCTGTCTGTCCGTCTGTCTGTCTCGTCTGTCTGTCGTCTGTCTGTCCGTCTGTCTGTCCGTCTGTCTGTCCGTCTGTCTGTCCGTCTGTCTGTCTGTCCGTCTGTCTGATCGTCTGTCTGAGTCTCGTCTGTCTGTCCGTCTGTCTGTCCGTCTGTCTGTCCGTCTGTCTGTATACAGTTATCTTATCGAAGAAGTTGAGCTATCTTGACAAAATTTGATATGCGTACTAACGGGGACATGAGTAAGAACAATTTCGAGAATGGACCCGATCGGACCATTTTTAGAGGTGCCTCCAGTACTAGGGTCTGTTACGAAAATCACAAAAACTGCTCTAAACTCAAAGTTTTTCAACATATTTTGATGAAATTTGATATTGGAACATGTTTCAAGCCAAGTAATACGATTTGCAAAAATTTATAAAGTGGGCGTGGCAGAAGGGCGTTTTTCGAAAATTGTCCCCTACACCCGAAATTCAAATGGGACTTGAACGAAAGTTGGCACTTATACAGGAGATTTCCGATTTAACGAGCTCAATGTTGCCAGCACTTCTCGTTAAATCGAATTTCTCGTTAAATTGAGTACCATCACAAAATCATTTTTCTTATTGTAAGAGATTTAAATTATAAATTGGGATTATAAACAATTTTTTATTTCAAAAGAATTATTATAACAAAAAAAAAAAAAAAACAACTCTTCATTTTGGTTCATATTAAACATATACATAACGTCTACGTAAACAGAGTAAAAAAACCTATGAGATCACGTTTTGTTTAAATTATAAAATACATAGGTAATATGGGGGGGGGGGGGTCATTCTTTTATAAGCCGAACCAGGCCCGTACGCAGGTGGAGGGTTTTGGGGGTTCACGCCGTTTTGCCTGTTAACACGTCAGGAAACTAACGGTCATTTTCTACTCTGCGACGCTTGAAAACGTACTTGAGGTCAACAATAAAATAAGATCGTCTAAATGGACTTGCCGCTTTAAATATCCATCGCAATTTTCCAGTTAATGTAGAGTCAGTAATGAAATAATTTTTTTCGGTACCTCGAAGAATCGCATTGTTGACAGAAAAATAATCAAATAATGCAAATGGCAAATTAAGACATGAAACTATTGATCACGTTTGTTATGGATATTTTCCAACGACCATGCAATTAAAATCATAAACCAAGAAATGGAACAAATTGGTCAAACCTTGAAAACCATTAAAACAAAATTATCTATCGAAAAAACTTTCCCATTAGAAAAGCAATTGATTCTAATTTTTACCATTGAACTTCATTTGATGACCTTTTGGTTAGACAAAAAATTTTAAAATTCAACGACTTTTTTTTAGAAATCAAATTTTCCCTACGAAAAAAATGAAAGATTCAATAATTTCGTAAGCGTTAAAAAAGGCGAAGGGGTTTGAGAAATCTTTTGCTTGATTTTATGGCGAGTCTGATTTATACCAGACCCGTACCAATACAACTTCCCGCGGGGGGAAAAATTTCCACAATTTTTTTCCTTTTAATTTTCTTAATTCCTTCCACCTAAGACCAAGAATCGTGGCATTATGCTATGTTCTCACTATAGGGGTTAAGTACTTAACCCGATACTTTAACTCAAAGCGTTCATATCAGGTTAGAGCGAGTTAAGGTTTACAAACGTCGTATGACCCAGCCGGAAAGTGCACTACTTCCGAAGTGGTGAAAATTCATACTGCGGCTACTCGCATTACTAGCCCTAACTGTTAATGAAGTTTGTTAAGAGATGGCCGCTGTTTTCATTACATGCATGCGATAATGTCCGGCTTGGGAGTTTGAAATATAAAAATTGCGCAAGGTATATCTGATATACTATATCATCGAGAAATTGAAAATAAAAATGGAATTTGCTTTATTAGAAATGTTTAAAGAAGCTGAAAAAGCCAAAGGAATATTGGAAGCAATAATATTAGAAGACCATTGCAATATCCGCAGGAACAAAAAAAGATTAATGGAGCTAATAGTGAAAGCGGCATCACAAAACGTGCCACGACCTGTGATTAAAATTTACATATCCAAATACGTGCATCCTTCCCCACTCATTTTCTGCACGGGAAAGCTTCCTGCCAGTGTCGTATTAAATTTTGACCCGGTTTTTGTACCCGGTGTTAGCAAATGTAACTGAAAATTTCAAATGCAACTCTGCGCTAACCTCAGAGTTAAATGTTAACCGGGGTTTATTTTCGGGTTAGATGATTTTTTTTTATGCGTTTTGACATTCGAAACACTGGGTTTCGCCGATAACCCTAACCCGGCCTAGTGAGAATATAGCATTATCGCTACATTTTTGATCTCTGTCCGTCTGTTATGCTATTCACGTTTAAGTGTCAAACGATAAAAAAATTTGCATTATGACTTGTCGATATAGTAAATGAACCCGTAATTTAATCTAGTTAAATGCGAGAGTCAGTAAGAAATATTCGTTAAATTTCGGTAACCCGAGTAGCATAACATTCCGACAGAAAAATTTCAATAATCGGGCTATGGCAGGAAGTTCCTGACAGATAAATACTGATCACGATTTGTTATGAATATTTTTCAACAGTCATGGAAGTTGTTTAAGGATGGCCCCATATATACCAAGTATATCTGTTTAATTTTTCATGGAAACCTTGCCACATTTTCCAATTATTCGGAATTTCTTATCGAGCAAATTTTTCATTGAAACATTGGATTCTAATAAGCCATTTATTCATTTTTGATTTATTGTGAGACTATATGATACCAAATAACTGCCAATGTCTTATAATCTTACAAATGTCCCCTGAGCACGAAACCATTAATTTATCGAAATAGATCTCCAACTCAACTTCGTAAGAAACGTATAAAGCGACGGACAGCAGAGAAGAAGACACGACCGACCAGACAGGCAGACAGACAGACAGACAGACAGACAGACAGACGGACAGACAGACGGACAGACGGACATGGCTAAATCGAATCTCCTAGTGACGCTGATCATTTCTATATATATTTTGTATGGTCTATCTCGATGGTTCTGGGTGTTACATACAACCTACAAACGCAATATACCCTCGACCAGATGGTCGGGTATAACAATATACTGCAGCACTGCTGTTCTCGAGTATCCAGTGAATATGCCTTTTGGAAAAACACTGTTTAAAATGCCTTTATAAAGGGGCGGGCCACGCTATTTTTGATAAATCTAAAAGAGGAAGTAATAAAGTACACAGAAAATTTTCATGGTAATATAAACAAAAACAGTCTAATGTTACAAATTTTTTGTTAATATACGGTCAACAGAAAACTTTTGTGTAATATAACAATTTCTCGATTTTTGTTTATGTAACAAATTTGCCTAGTAAATTCACAAACACTCATTAAATAAATAACGATATCTTTGTTGCATTAAGTTAGTTTAAGTCAGAATTACCAATGCCCGTTTGTGCAGGCGAAAAATTATTTATTTTTATTACAAATAGTATGGCAAATGCACAAAAAACTTTTTTATTTGAATAAGTTTTTTGTAAGATTAACTAAACTTATTTTATTTCACAAATGGCTTTGTAAAATAAAAAAGCTGGAATTTGTTATAAGAATATAAGTTTTGTGTATATAGACACATATCCATACTTTACAGACTGCAGTAAAGAAATTTTGTTCGCTTTACAAATTTGGTACAAGAATTTGATCCAATAACAAAAACTTTTTATTCCTTCATGTCTTTTATTTTATATTAAAGAAATGAATTCTGTGCTTAATAGAAAATTTTAAAGTTTTTAAAAATCGGTTTTTACGTTTACAAATTACATTACTAATTTCAAAGTTCAAAATGGATACTTTTTATCTAAATGGTTTCAACTTTATTAAAAAACGTTTGTAAGAATAACCAAACTAAGCAAGACTGAAATGGGTATTTAAGCTTAAAAACATGACATATTTTAAGATATATCAACAGCTTGCAAAATCGAAAAAAATGTACTTATTGTATCAAAGTAACGAGAATGTCTTTGGGCTCAAATATGAACCGACAACAATTATCATTGGCTGAATTGCTTCTTTTTTTTCCTTCAATCGCTGTAATGTAGTTTCTATAATTAATTGGAAACAAAGATAATCTTATAATTATAATTCAAGATTTTTAGATATCGTTAAATATATAAATTACTAAGAAATTTATCTTAATCAATAAGAATACTCGTTAATCGAATCTCCGTATTCTTTTGAGCATAAACATCTCCCAAAAATTTCCTAGATCGGTTTATTGTGGCACTGACATAGAATACCGACAAGACAGAATCTTAAATAATTTTTAATATCAGGAGTTGTTTAAGGCCATAGGGGCCCCATATACCGACTTCTGTTTAATTTCTTTATGAAAACCGCCCCTTTGCCACGCCCACTTTTCCAATTTTTCGGAATTCTAATCGGAGGCCGCAAATTCTAAGTTTCATTGAAATATTTGGAAAAAGTCCGATTTTGGGGGCAGTTTTGAGTATTTTGTGACAGACCCTAGTACTGGAGGTACCCCTAAAAATGGTCCGATCGGGTCCTTGTTCTTACTCATGTCCCCGTGAGCACGCAAACCAAATTTCATCAAGATATCTCAACTCCTTCGATAAGAAAACTGTATACAAACAGACGGACAGACAGACAGACAGACAGACAGACAGACAGACAGACAGACAGACAGACGGACAGACAGACGGACAGACGGACATGGCTAAATCGAATCTCCTAGTGACGCTGATCATTTCTATATATCGATAGCTTCGGATAGAAAGGGCGTAACTCATTATTTTGCTACTTTACAGGAGAAGGAAAAAACTTCATAAAATCGCAAAGGTTAGATATTTAAAAAAAGTTTAAACGCAAAGTCAATTAAATACTACGCACGAAATTTGTTTTAGGCTTGAATTTTTATTTTTTCTGTGTTTCGAGCAGTTTTCTGAGTTAGGGCTTTTTGATATCAATTTTCGTTCAAAACACGTGAGTTAGGTCTTTGTACGCAAAGTTTAAAATATAAATAAAATTATAAGATGCGATCCAGCACTATACTATAACCAATAATATCGGTTAGTGGTTTCTATTGATAAAACTAATTCAAAACAAATATTTTTTGGACACATTATTCACTGTTTTCACGTTCGTGTCTTGAATCTTTGCATGCATACCGACCAAGAGAGACATGCAAAGACTTAAGAAAGGAACGTGAAAACAGTGAATAATGTGTCCAAAAAATATTTGTTTTGAATTAATTTTATCAATAGAAACCACTAACCGATTTTAATGGTTATAGTCTCAAAAAACTCGTCATAGATTGAGGTTTGCGGCATTTGAGTAGATAATTTATTTTTTTTCTACTAGGGTCATTATTTGGCCAGTTAGGGGATGGAACCCAAAATTCAGTTTAAAAAAAGGAATAATTATAACATATTATTAAAACATACCAAAAACGAATCCAATATTCTTCATATTAGGCTCGTTTAAAAGGTAATTTTGTAAATTTTTCGAATATACATACTGAACATGCTCGTTCTTGTTCCTACGGCATCTATATTATAGATTGAAGTTCGTGAGGCATATTTCTTTAATTTAAGCCTATTTTTGTATGGGGACCCCCCTAAGGAGGGGAGATAGAGGGTAGGTATGTTTAAAGAAAATACTTGGGGTAAAAAAATTATGGGGGTCGGTCATATATATCAGCCCCCTAGGAGGGGTTTGACTGTAGTGACAGGCATTTTGTCTGAAATTGTGATAAAATTAAGGTAATTGTGTATGGGTGACCCCCTAAGGAGGGGAGATAGGGGGTCAGTATGTTGGGAAAAAATGTTAATGAGACAAAGTTAATGGGGGTCGGTCAAACATTTGACTCCTCTAGGGGCACTCTGTGGCTAGTTAGGACAGTGGGGGGAAAATTCATAAAAAAAAATACTTTTGTATTGGAGCCCCCTTAAGGAGTGGAGATAGGGGGAAAGTATTTTTGGATAAATCGTTGGGAATAAAAAAATAATGGTAGTTGGTCCTACATTTGACCCCTTTAGAAGCTACTCTGCTTACAGTAACATCAAAAATTTGGAAAAAAAATCAAAAATTAAATTTTTCAAATGACGATGCGTGAAATTTTTTTACAAAATAACTTTAAAATTAGTATTTTATGAAGTCTTTAATAAAACTTCATCGTACTATGATACAGGAAAAGAGTTTCAAAAAAAGTCATCACCCTAATGCACACGCACAGTTATGAATGTTAATTTATAGGTCTCGCCATCACTGGCGTAGTTGAACGTCTTTTTGTGAGTTAGGGCTTTTTTCTTTCGCAAAATTGTTCGCTATGAGTTAGGGCTTTTTTAAAAGTAACTATAACTTCGGTATTTTCAATCAAAGGTCGTAAATTTTTTTGGAGGGGGTGTATTTGAGAGTCGACCATCAGAAAATGCAAAAATCTCGTTTTAAGAAAAAAATGAGTTACGCCCTTTCTATCCGAAGCTATCGATATATTTTGTATGGTCTATCTCGACTGGTTCTGGGTGTTACATACAACCACACAAACGCAATATACCCTCGACACAGAGTGTGTCGGGTATAACAATATACTGCAGGGCACTGCTGTTCTCGAGTATCAAGTGAATATGCCTTTTGGAAAAACACATGTTAAAAATGCCTTTAGAAAGGGGCGGGCCACGCCTATTTTTGATAAATTCTAAAAGAGGAAGTAATAAAGTACACAGAAAAAATTTTCATGGTAATATAAACAAAAAACCAGTCTAATGTTACAAATTTTTTGTTAATATACGGTCAACAGAAAACTTTTGTGTATATAACAATTTCTCGAAATTTTTGTTTATGTAACAAATTTGCATAAGTAAATAGCACAAACACTCATTAAATAAATAACGATATCTTTGTTGCATTAAGTTAGTTTAAGTTAGAATTACCAATGCCCGTTTGTTCAGGCGAAAAATTATTTATTTTTATTACAAATAGTATGGCAAATGCACAAAAAACTTTTTTATTTGAATAAAGTTTTTTGTAAGATTAACTTAAACTTATTTTATTTCACAAATGGCTTTGTAAAATAAAAAGCTGGAATTTGTTATAAGAATATAAGTTTTGTGTATATAGCACACATATCCATACTATTAACAGACTGCCAGTAAAGAAATTTTGTTCGCTTTACAAATTTTGCGTACAAGAATTTGATCCAATAACAAAAACTTTTTATTCCATTTACATGTCTTTTATTTTATATTAAAGAAATGAATTCTGTGCTTATAAATAGAAAATTTTAAAGTTTTTAAAAATGTTTTTGTAACTCATTACTAATAAAGCTTAAAATGGGATACTTTTTATCATAAATGGTTTCAACTTTATAAAAAAACGTTTGTAAGAATAACCAAACTAAGCAAGACTGAAATGGGTATTTAAGCTTAAAAACATGACATATTTTAAAGCATATATCAACAGCTTGCAAAATCGAAAAAAATGTGTACTTAATTGTATCAAAGTACACGAGAATGTCTTTGGGCTCAAATATGGAACCGACAACAATTATCATTGGCTGAATTGCTTCTTTTTTTTCCTTCAATCGCTGTAATGTAGTTTCTATAAATTAATTGGAAAAACAAAGATAATCTTATAATTATAATTCAAGATTATATAAAAAAGAACATATTCGATTAGAATATATAGTCAAAGCTTACTGTCAGATAATGTTTTAGTCTTTAATTCCAGATAAAAAGGTTTACAGCTTGGGCTCAAGTGCTCTTCAAACATTTTTGGAAGCTTAGCACATAATTCGGGGAATGTGTTGATAAAACTAGCAGAGTCTGGATACATTACTTTGAAGTCTATATCGACCTGTAGGAAGTTAGAAAAATAAAATATGATTAGTATTAACGAATTATTGATTATTATATTCAATTATTTATTTATTTTTTTCTATAAACTGGTGTTATCTGAAGCGTACCAATTTGAAGCCTAAGGGCTTTTTATAATGAATCCATTATTGTAATATGACAGCAGTCAACTCTTGGTTATTAATTTCTTGCAATCTGAATCTGCTAGTAGCTGCCCAATGCTTTTCTAAATCGGGCCAGGAACAATTGTCTGAAGTAATTGCTTCTAAATCAGCTTCAACATCTTTATAGTTTTCTAGGAAAAGGAAAGAAAAAATTATTTGTAAAATAAATTAAGAACGCTACAGTACTATTTACAGTATTATTCAGAACTAATATTACCAGGTTCAATGCCAGCGGGCTCTATTTCAGGAACTTCTGAAGATGTATTGCGTTCCTTGTGTACTAGGCCACTCTTCTTGAGAATTTTAATCTGGTTGTAATATTTGGAATATATTTTTCCAAGAATTTACCCCTTATCTCTCAAAAAATAAAGAGCCTAAAATATAATTATTTATGTTTGTCATACAATAGTTACGAAATGCATATTAAAACTAAAACCACTTCACTTCAAAAAGAAATGATTTACCTTAATTTCTGACGGAAATAAAGAAACTATTCCAACAGCGAGATGCTCTGCCAAGGCAACAGTCATTTTGATATCATTTCGAATCAAATAGTTTATTAAAACTTCGACTAAAACAGATCTCATTCCGTCTTGCAGTTCCTCATTATTGTTGTGTCTCTGCAATAAAGCTCGCCCTTGAGTAGAGCTCTCTAATATTTCCTTCAAATTAGGAAAAGCATCAGCGGAATTTGTCTCTGTAGGAGTAGCAGCAGAAATATTGGATTCTTTGGAGGACACTCTCGAATTTTCTTCCATGTGCCAATCTTTTAAGTGGCTTTCTAGTTTAACTAAAACGCCAAGTTTAAAAGATTTGGTCAAGAGCTCGCAGTGACGCGGTGTCTCCGAAGAATACCAACGTTTATCTCTTCCTCTGAAAAATGTGTAAGATAGCTATTAAGAAGAATTTCAAAGCGTCTATTACTTTACCCAAACTTGGCTTCAGTTTTCGTTGCTTCAGTGCGCTACGTTGTCCGTGTTTAGATTAAGAGCGACACTGGAAAGAAACACATGAGAGTGACAGAGATGTAATGACTTTCGTCTCTGTCACTCTCATGTGTTTCCTTCCAGTGTCTCCTTAATCTAAACACGGACATTTTGTACGACTTACAAAAGATTTGTTGCATTTACAATCACTGTATTTCATTACCAAATTCATTGTAATTAGAACAAAGTTGCTTTTTTCAATTGTTTATGCAACAAAATCCACATTTGTATTCACTGTACTAAAGTTTGATTGACAAAATACTTTTTACATTCACAATATGTTTCTAGCATTGACAAAATAATTGTAGACAGAATAAAACAATATATGTTTATAATGAGTGAAACCAAATAAATACCGCTGTTGCACCAACAAAGGTTTGTTTGGTACTTATAGTGCATTTGTTGGATTCACAATATTTTTATCGAGTCAAAGTTTTTTAATATTGTAAATGGAACAAAGCTTCGGCTACCAATACAACAAATGTCTTTGTTATTATTCACTAAATTATTTCCTGTACTAAAGTAGCAAAGAAGTTTTTGGTTAGTTTAATAAGTATAAGCATTTTAACCATAATTATATTACATATAACTTTCTATTGAAAATATGTGAAAATAATTGCTGTAATTATGATTGAGAATTCTTAACGCGGCTAGGTATTTCTAACCATAACGGAGTTGTTAATGGAAGAAATCATAATTGTTCCACACACAAATTCAATATTATGAATTTCATAAAGCTTTCGTCCGATTCACAAACTGGTTATAAGACCATTTGTGTAGAAAACAAAAATTCTGAATTTTTTATTCAATACAACAATATTCATTGTGTTTTTAACAAAATACATTTTTCTTCTTTAAAATTGTTGTCATAACAAAAATATAAAGGGTTTATTGAAAGATACACAAAATAAAATTTATTACATTTACAAATATTTCTTAATATAACAAAGTTCAAAATATCGTTTGTTAATACAAAAAAATACCATTATATCAGTGTTAATTTGACAAATTCACTATTAGGGTAACTAAATAAATATTTAAGCTAACAATTTAAAATTGTTGGCCCCTAACAAATCCCGTTTGTTAATAATCCCATAAGAATTCTTTCTGTGTATACAATTGCATCAAAAGTTTCCCAAAATGACGTATTGCTTAGTGGAAAAAAAGAAAAGGCTTTTTATTCAGGGTGGAGAAAATAAAAAGCCTAGTATAACCATTATTCGGGCTGAATATAACAAACGGCAAAAAATAACAGTTAGTTTTTGACTTAAAAATAAAAATCAAAGATTTAAAAATTATGTCTTCAAATTGAAGTCAAGGATGTGACAATCAAAACTGAGTCTTCAATATGTTTGTGCGTCAAGTTATTCTCTTTGCTTTTTTTGTTTAAAGTTTCGCAAATAACTATTATTTTCGGTCCCTGTTTTTGTGTGCTAAATACGAAGTTGAAGTCAAAATATACCCGTGACTCTTAATTGCCCTTCTAAACCCGTCAGAAGCCTCCCCGCAATTGGTGAAATTTCTATAATATAATCGAAATTGAAAGACGTACCATACCCTATGTTTTTTGGTGTGCTAAGAACGAATTTAAGATTGGGATTAACCCACAACCCATATTTTTGACTCAACACCCCTCAGGTCGTGAAGAGGGCTTTTTGAAACCTAACTAAGTATGAAACCAAACATGAGTTAACATCGTAGTCGCTTAAAACGGTTTGTCGTTATACCCGGATTACATTGTATTTTCTTCCATGCCTTTTACTATTACACCGTGTGACCCTTTATTCTTCATTTCACTTCTAGGTCCCACTAAAAAAATCCATTTCTGTCAAAAATCCCGACAATGTCGCCACAGAATTGAATACCGATCGCTACTTTTTATACCGAACGTAGCATTAGCATAGACTTCAGTTGCCCTTTTGGCTTAATTTAACCAAATCGGATATTTTGATTTGAAAAAATAAAAGTAAATGTTGTTGGGTAATTTTTTGTGTGTGTATATTGACTTGAAAATTACACTCCCGCGAGATACATATATATTCCTTATGTAAATCACGATTAAGGAGGTTTTATTGCCTTGTGGCGGCAGTGTTAGCTCAAAGTTCGCTCAATATTGATGGGCAATATCAGGGTATTTGGAGAGCTTTAAGAAGCTGTAGCAGGAAAACTTTGTATATCCTCCTGAGGCATACGATGCAGGCCGCTTGAAAAATTTTTACCGCTTTTACACGTCATGTACGGGAAAAGGTTAAAATAAAAAACAAGTAAGAAAGCTAAAGTCGGTCAAGCCCGACTTTGAAATACCCAGCGTCCCGACATTATGAGCGCACTATGTTTTGCTTCTCTATTTATGGGCGTGGCAGTGGGAGGGCCACATAAATTATTTCCCTACACCTTTCATTCGCCTTGGTCAACATATGTTGCGAATTTGAAGCTTCTACGCCTTTTACTTCACAAGTTACGATAAGCCCTTATTTGTGGGCTTATTTGTGGGCGTGGCTCACGGAGGGCGGCGTCCATTTTTTCCCAGGATATGTCCCTTTTCGTAGTTTACCAGTACACCAAATATCAATAGAATGTGTTGAGTTGTTCGCAAGTTACAAGCATTTTACTGAAAACACATTATATTCATTTGTGGGGGTGGCAGTGGGCGGATGTCTTCCATTTTTACTTAGGATCATACTCGGATCCCGATATACCTGTGTGCCTAATTTCGACTTGATTGGTCAAGCCGTTTCGGAGGAGATCCGACCGGAGACGCGACGGACGGACGGACAGACGGACGAGGACGGACGACGGACGGACGGACGGACGGACAGACGGACATGTCTAAATCGATTCAGTTTTTGATCCTGATCATTTCTATATATATATGTCTATATCTCCGGAGCTCAGTTCTCCCTGTTACAAGGTTCGCACAAAACTAATATACCCCGCTTACGCTGGGTATAACAACAATTACGAAAACGAGTCTCATCCTTGGCAGAATAAAACTGGCGAAAATTACACAGCTTACAAAATTTTGAATTTTCACTTATTCAAGGGCGAAACATATTTACAAAAACCTTATTCGGAGTCACTGGGTCAAAATAAACCAATTTAATGGTAAGAAAATTCACTTTTCATTTATGTACTTAAGGGCTCTACGCTCTAAAGAAGCAAGTAAATTTCCTATACAAAACAAAGAAGTACTTTAGCTTACTTTCGCTGCTTGAACGCATACGCTAAATACAAGTAATCGGACTCACAGGGTTGCATTTATGTCATACATTTTCTATATTTCTGTCGACCTGTCATCGAAATTTCAACTCTGATTTCCTTTCTTCAAAAGAATGAACTCGTTACTTCCTTTCAATTTCCTTTAACAGCGTTGAGCCCTGAATGAACGAAAATTGCCTTAAGCAATGTGCTTAAGTTAAGATTTAAAGATTCAAATGCTGCAATATATTGATTTCTTTTATTTTCAATCATAAAGAGCTCATATGAGCGATTCTCGATGTCCGTAATGACAAAAATACATGTGGTAATTTTTGGTCCTTATCGCTTATTTTACTAAATAGCTAGACGAATGAATCGAATGGTTAATTTCTGTTGATCTATGTATACATATATAAACTTTGAATATTCTTTTATTTTTAATATTATACAATTTTTTTTTAACACTGCGAAGTTGACGGAAATTGAACGATTTTCATATTGATCTGAATACCACATTCTTTTTATTGCAGCGTCCGCGACGCAGACTCTTTTAAACTGGCGTGTTCTTTTGAATGAAAATTATAATTTCTATACCTATATTTCCGATAAACCTGTCGCTTACCTAACTTTCAATTCAAATAGAATATAAATTATCACCATCTTTTCATATTGAAAACTTAATTTGAAGTCTACGAGTGCAGCGTCCCTTTCCATTTCTCCAGTTCCATTTTGTTTTTAACGTTACCAGCCATCTTTAACCGGTCATAGCTCCATAACCATAAGTGCAATCGAAAATACTTTAAGCAACGAATGGTAGGTCTAGTTATTTCTAACACAGGGGTTCAAAAGAATTATTGTTTTTTTCAAATTTGAAGTGAAACATGTAAAAACAAGTAAGGGTGTTATAGTCAGGCGAGCCTGACAATAAAATACCCGAAACAGACTAACATCTTCAAATAATTTTTAATATCAAGAGGTGTTTAAGGCCATTAGGGGCCCCATATACCGACTTTTGTTGAATTTCTTTATGAAAACCACCTTTATACCACGCCCAATTTTCCAATTTTTTTGTTTTCTAATCGGAGGCCTTAATATACGCTCAAATTCTAAGTTTCAGTGGAATATCTCCAAAAAATCCGATTTTGGGGCAGTTTTGGGATTTTAGTGACAGACCCTAGTACTGGAGGTACCCTTAATAATGGACCGACCAAGGACATTTTTTGGGAGGATGTTTATGGCTAAAAAGGAAGCATAAGTGCCAAATTTTGTTCAAGTCCAATTTGAAATTCGGGTGTAGTAGGCAGTTTTCGAAAAACGCCCTTCGGCCACGCCCACTTTTCCAATTTTTTGAAATTGAGTAACTTGACTTTAAATATGTTCAACTATCAAATTTCATCAAAATATCTTGAAAAACTTAGATTTAAGAGCAGTTTTTGTGATTTTCGTAACAGACCCTAGTACAGGAGGTACCCCTAAAAATGGTCCATACTCGAACTTGTTCTTACTCATGTGCTTGTGAGTACGCATATAAAATTTCATCAATATAGCTCAACTCCTTCGATAAGAAAACTGTATACAAACAGACAGACAGACGGACATGGCTAAATCGGATCTCCTGGCTGACGCTGATCATTTCTATATATATTTTGTATAGTCTATCTCAACTGGTTCTGGGTGTTACACACAACCACACAAACGCAATATACCCTCGACACAGAGTGTGTCGGGTATAAATATCAAAAAAATTCCATCACGTAAGGATTTCGAGAAAATCGCGTTTGAATTTTTTAGCACCATTGTTTCATTTAATAGATATTTTCGATACAAGTGTCGAAATGAAGCTTTTTTTTGCACGAGTGGTAAATGTTGTAAAACGAGGCGCAGCCGAGCATAAAAAATAAAGTTCGGAATAAAAAATTTGCGGTGGGCCATTTGACCCCCAGTCCGCCCGTGGACATGCACCACTTTCAAAGTAAACAGTGAACATAATGACCAAAAACTGTGGGCGCGGCAGTAAACATGTTGAACTATGGAATTACGCGAATTTTATTCCGAACTTTATTTTTTCCTGGCCCAATATTTCAATTCAATCTAGTCATAATTGCTTTTCGAGACGAAAAACAAGTGGATTTTTCAATTCAAAGTTATCTTTTGTTGTGTATACGAAAATCCGAAATGAGTTGTTTTAGAAAAGCCGTTATATCGTGAAAGAGGTTTGTGCTACAGTTCTGAGATTTGATATGTTCTGCACAGAATTGATTGGCCTGCCATTTAAGATATCGATATAGAAAAAGAGGCTGTTAATGGTTGTGTTATTTTCATTTAAACTCAAAAAATAATGAAAATTTTATATAAATTTTTCAATTTTTTTACTTTGAGCATCATTTTACACGATTCATTTAAAGATTTTATAATTATTTTTGATAGAATATTGAAGAATGATGTTTAAAAAATACAAAAGTTTTTAAAATTTTAAAAAAGCTTAAAAAATTCAAACGCGATTTTCTCGAAATCCTTACGTGATGGAATTTTTTTGATATTTTTCAATTATTCAGCAGTCCAAAATCTACTAGAGCCACTATTTAAACTCAAAAGGAGGATTTCATTGCCGACCAGTGTTATTAATGTAACAAAAAAAAAAGAACTTTTTTGCCTATATCTTAAAAAAAATTTTTTTGAAAAATAAATGATCGTGACCCTTTTTCGAGATCAGCGACCCCGCATCAGTTAAAAACTTCCATTCTTATTTTGTTTAACTAGTGTTATCGATCGATTTGACAATTCCGCACGAGCAACGATTTAAGTAGCCAATATGCGACATGAATTCCATTTTGATTTCAATTTCGATTTCGATTTCAGTTTCAGATTCTAAATGGGTGATTTGTTTTGCTCAAGCCGAAAAAAAAACAACTGCGGAATTCCGATTGTCGCTTTTATTGGCCGCAATTATTTCCGCATCATTTCATGAGAAACATTTGCAATTTGAATGAAACGTTTTAACAAATGTGTGAACACGTTCGTCTATGCGTTTGTTTTCCTATGTATAAGCTATGTATAAGCTAATTAATTGTATCGGAAGTTCGCATTCGTAAATACATATATACATACTATCAGTGGCGTAGGTAGGATTTTGAAAAGGGGGAAGGATTACAAATAGTAATAAGTTTTGAAAAACTCAATAAAAACTTAAACTAATATAAGATACATTATTTCAAATTTCATTGTACCACACAATGATGTTGGCATTTCATACCGGTTGAACCACATTTTAAGTCGTAAATAGAACTTTAATGAACAGACCGCTTCTTAAATTAGTCTTAGGTTTGTGACTACGTAAATGCACTAGCGATGATCAAAAGCTATCGATGTTCATTTAACGTTGCCACATTCGTTGTATTTAGCTGAAATTGGCTATTTTTATAGAAATGGTTTTAGATATTTTCGCAGCATTTACACTGATTTGAAACCAAACATAAATAAATTCATCCAAAACTAGACCTAGACTGATGTTGAGGTTTGTTTATCGTCTGGCAGCAGGTTTAATTGAAAACGAACTGAAGCATTGAAAATGAATGTATTTCACTCAGGTTAACATAAACCTACGGCAGGATTTCCATTGCCAATGTGGATAAATTAGTTCTTAATCATTTTTGAATCAGTTCATTATATTGCACGTTTCATATGTAGTTTCTTGAGAAGCAAACTAAGGGGTAATTTAGTAAGAAAAACTTTTTTATGATTTTAAAATACATAAATGTAAAAATATTTGATAAGAGGTTGGTATTTTGGTCATAAGTTTTTTTTTTGCTATTTTAGCTTTTTCGTTTTTGATATTTTCCGATTTAAAAAAAAACTCATGGCAGCGCTGTGTTCGCTTAAATGTAATGCTCGAATTCGTCATCGATTATTCGCAAGCATAGATCTAAAAGGGCACCCTTATGCAGAGTACACATGGGCACATGGGGACGCAAACATATATGATTCTAAACAACTCACACTCAACAATCGTGGTTCTTACTTCGTGCATATATACCGAATTTAAAACACATTCATTCCTTTACATTTTATGAGGCAAAGGGGGGGATATATCCCCTTTATTTCCCCCTAACCTACGCCACTGCATACTATACATATTCGATGATGAATTTCAAAAGCTCAGCAGGAGGAACTACATATTAACAAATATGTATGTGGCCTTTTAAAGGATGAGGCGGCGGCTTGCGAGCTTTTCCGGGCGTTCTAATGAGCTCCAACGTTGTTAGCTAGTTGAGAAATAGAATCGCTTATCGAATTATATCCTCGGTTCATACGGTGCTGCCATGCTGCTAATGGTGTAAGCGAGTCTTCCCTAAAAACTACCCTTTGAACTGAAATTATCGGCATCGGCACGAAATGACCATCATAATTGTACCAAATTTTCAAGACCCCACACATCCAAACAACTTAAATAATATGGAAGCTTATGGAATTGCAATAATAAGAAGTAAGGGTGTTATAGTCAGGCGAGCCTGACAATAAAATACCCGACACAGACACACATGTTTAAATAATTTTTGAACCACGCCCAAAAACAGGACCACTAAGTAAGAATATTCAAGAGGTTTTGAAGGCCATTAGGGGCCCCATATACCGACTTTTGTTAAATTTTTGTATGAAAACCACCCCTTTTCCACGCCCACTTTTCCATTTTTTTGCAATTCTAATCGGAGGCTTAAATGTACGGTCAAATTCTAAGTTTCATTGAAGTATTAAGAAATATTGGTCCGACCAAGGAAATTTTTTGAGAAGGATGTTTATGGCTACAAAGGAAGCATAAGTGCCAAATTTCGTTCAAGTCCCATTTGAATTTCGGGTGCAGGGGACAATTTTCGAGAAACGCCCTTCTTCCACGCCCACTTTTAAAATTTTTAGAAATCGTATTATTTGCCTTGAAACATGTTCAAATATCAAATTTCATCAAAATATGTTGAAAAACTTCGATTTTAGAGCAGTTTTTGTGATTTTCGTAACAGACGTGTACGGATGTAATGAAGAATCAGAGACATGCTAAATCAAACTTTGACCATTTTATATATATTGTAGTTATCTCGACTGGTTCTAGGGTACCAAAAAAAAGAATATACTCGACAAGATGTAGTCGGGTATAATTATTCGAAAACTAAAAACTTTCCTTAAATAAAGCGTTGGTACCAAAAAAGAAAAAAAATTAAGCCCGTGAGAATTAAAATATCCTCCAAAAGCAGTAGATCAACGAAGGTTTCAAGGCTGTAGAAACCATTATTGCCAGTCTAAGGGATGAGTTCAAAATGAGCTTTAAGGGAGTTTTGATCTTATATTGACACATCCAGGAGATATATCCCACAAAAAAAACTTACAACAGTTGTAGAGACGATGAAATTCTTTGTGCGCGATTAGATTAGAGGAAATATCTGTAGAACAATTAATTTTTGTATAGGAAGCATTATGGAAGTCGTTAACAGCGCCGTTTGGCCGCTCTTGTTGGGTCAAAAAAATTTCTCGTTGACCCGTTCCCATCCCGAATGTCTTTCTTGTGGTTGCGAATGGAATACTTCCAACAAGAATCAAATAAATTTTAATCTTGATTAGAAGGCCTACAACCAGGGCCGTTTTTAGGCATAGGCTCGTAGGCTGCAGCCTATGGGCCCGCACCACAAAATGGTATTGCCTTTTCGTTTTCCACTGCGCAAACGATATGTTTCCAAGCAGTGACCTTTTTTTTTTTTTGCTACTCTAGGGAGGCCCGCACCACAGGCACAGCCTAGGGGCCCAAAAAGCCTAGAAACGGCCCTGCCTACAACTGTAAAAAGGAATTTGGGTTCCCGGGCAAAGTTTACCTTCCTAAAAAATAGAAAAAATTAGCTTTCACTCATCACCCTACTTTGAACAAGTTTCTCGAATATTGTCGTCCTCTTCATGGAGACCGCGCTCTGGGTTTCCACTGGATAAAAGATTTCACTCTGCGTACCTGAAACTTGGTAAATTTTAATTCAGTTTATTGATTTCTCAAACTTCCATAACTCATAACGATCGTCCAGCGATGAATTTCTTGAGCAAAGGAATTTTTATTCATGCTCAAGAAATGAAATCTAATTACGGGTTTTCATATGCGCCGTTCCTAAATCTCCGTGGAATTTATTGATCATATATAAAAAACAAAAATGTGTCTTTCAATTTTGCAGCTTCTGATGCGCCGTAATTTCTATTCATTTTGTAGATCACTTCTGAAATATATGAGCCCATCCGAACCGACTAAAAAGATCGCTGATATCATCTAGTCTCATCTGCACATATACAACATTTATGCTTCATACGTCCATGTGACGTTACGTAGGTGCAGCCAAATGGGAAAAAAAAGGGGGAAAAAAAAACTAGAAAAAATGCTTCGCGCTCATGGCGATTCTATTTATGAAATAGCAATTGAAAAGGAAGCTCCAAGTAACTCGCACCATCGCGAAACTGCAACTCAATATTTTGGGAAATGTCTGATGCATATCCATATTATTCTTCGTTCAGTGGCGTAACAACATGAACGTATAAAACGACTGATCGCGCTCATTTGGGTAATCGTTATATTGACGAAACAAACAGACAAAAATTCTCAGGCAGAGAGATAGATAGAGAGAGAGATAGATGAGAGAGAGAAGATAGAGAGAGAGAGAGAGAGAGAGAGAGAGATAGAGAGAGAGAGAGATAGAGAGAGAGAGAGAGAAAGAGGGTGAGGGAGCCTAAGAGATAGAGGAGTGAGAAAGGGAGAGAGGAAGAGGAAAGAAATGGGGCAAGAGAGAGGGAGAGAGATAGATAAAGATCGAGGAAGAACGAGAAAGAGAAATAAAGAGAAAGAAAGGGAGAGAGAGAGAAAGAGGCAGAGATAACAAGATAGAAAGAAATAGAGTGAAAGAAAGAGGGAAAGAGAGAAAGAGGGATGGACAGAGTGAGAGAGAGAAAGTGATAGAGAAAGAGCGAGAAAGAGAGATTATTAGAAAGAAAGGGAGAGATAGAAAGAAGAAGATAAAGAGGAAGGCAAAGAGGAAGTGAGAGAAAGACGGAGAAAGAGAGAAAAATAAAGAGAACGAGAGATAAAGAGCGAGAGCCCATGAACTGGCGTGGTCATGTTGCATTCATGTGTAGGGTAAGTTCAAAGCGGAGCTTCAAATGAGTGCTTTTAATAGCCTTATTGCAAATTATAGGCGGCCTCTTAGCCTCGGTTGTTACGCCACTGACTACAATATGCTAATCTCTTTTCTCCGACTTACGCGCCTTCTGCTTCTTCTTCATATATTTTGAGGTTCTTTTTGTTGTTGCTCTCTTTAATTTGTCGGCGGCATTTTGCCAATTGCTGCAAACTCTGCACTCAAATCCAGGAATAATGCCGTTCGTTCCGTCGATAACTTTGGCAGTGCAATTGCCACAAATTCATCTCTATCTTAACTTAGCGTACGCGTTATGTTATGCCTACGTATGTATGTACAATGTACATTGTACATTAGAGTGGCCGTTCAATGTATGGGGAAAATTTTTTGTTCGAAAAATCAACGTGCCCTAGTCTCAAAATGTTGAGATGGCTCTAAAAATTATATACATGAAGTTTTATCGGGATTGATTAAGTTTTAAAGGTCGCTCATGGGCCGTGAAATCTGGAAAGTGATTTGTATGGGGAAAAACCTGCGTTGCGCTAGTTTCATCAAAATTTTGTATTCAAGACATGTTTTTGGTCCAAAAGTTACGTAAGATTCTTAAAAATAAAAAATCCCTTTAAAATCAAATTAAGTTTCATGATAAATATTACCTACGTAATGATATGTTCAAACCCCCTTCCCAAATGTAAGCAAGCATACGGATTTTTGAATCCCTACTTAAGTATGAAACATGAAAACATAAAACGAATATTCAAATTTTATTTATTGGACAGCCACTTTCTAAAGAAAAAAGAGTTAAAAGGGATTTTTGAGTCACCGAGGGAAAAACTACCTCAAAAAAATGGCCGCACTTAATTGCAACATATCGGTTTATCCGGCGTCCGAAGAGGGAATCGCATGGGTCACTCTCTTACCCCTAAGTATAAACGAGTTGTGCTTTTTTCGATATGTTTAAGTTTTGCGATGGTCACACAAAAGAATTCTTCCGTCATATTTGACCCCCTCTCGACAAATGTGATTGAAAACATTGTGTAATGTGCGATTTATCAGCATTGTTAAATGATTGAGACCCCAGTAAATTTCTTGCGGGCGCTCTTGCTGATTAATATCAAAGCGTCGGCGTTGCCATCTGTCTATTTTATGCGTACTTAAACATTTGTTGCATTAAAGGTAGTAAAAATACATTTACTTTTTATTTACAAGTTTATGATCAGATAACGTCAACCGAATTTAATGATTATTTTTTTTTTTTTTTGAACGGGACTTGTTTATTGAATCTTCTTATTTGTAAAGAACTAACAATAAGTTGTAGAATCTTAAATCTAATTTTACATAACTTTACAAAAGTTTTCGGTTGTAAAGTTTCTTGTATAAATGTGCCTCGGAGCGGGCTTAAGAACTCATATATAGTTGTTTGTACATAATATGTGCCACGGGATCGGGCTTAAATAATAAAATTTTTATTTTTTTTTATTTTTTATTTGCATGGCGAAATTTATGGCGAAACAGTTTTTGCCAGTGAAGGAATTTACCGGAATCTGTTGTGTATCGATTTATGGCAGAGGCTACTCAGTTGCCGGCAAAGCGCCCCTGTCGCCAAGTCGGTCGTGGACACGACGGGGAGACTGAACGACATGATTGGTTTACGTAGGAGCTACCGCTCCGTGATCACGTTGGTCGAGCCGATCGCTGTTGCGATGGGAGTGCTGGTCGACGTGAGTGCTTCCCGACAGTATATCATCAAACTGGGAAGCTTCCACAGTGGTGTGGCGATCATTTCTTCGTAGCCGGGAATGTGAAGAAGTGGAGGCTAGGCATCTAGCCATTTCATTAGGATGACTTCTAAGTTTTTCGCTATAGATTGCCTTGAATCGCGAAATTTCATCTTTAACCATGGGTACATTGAGGTCGCGGTGGATGTTTTCGTTTCGGATAAACCATGGAGCACCTGTAATTAATCTTAAAATTTTCGATTGAGCTCTTTGTATTAGTTCTACAGTTGCCCCATAGCTGTAGCCCGTACGTCCAAATCGGTTTGATAACACTTACGTATAAAAGCACCTTGTATTCAATGTTCAAAAGAGAGCGTGAGTTAATTAACCAATGAAGCTTAGAGGCTTTTTATTTCATGAGAGTTCGTTTGGCTTCAACGTGTTTGCGCCAAGTAAGACGTTTGTCCAAATGGAAACCTAAATAGTTTACATTGTCGGCCTGTGGTACTAAAATATTATTAATAGATACGGGTGGGCAGATTCCCCTTTTAAGTGTGAATGTGACGTGCTTACATTTTTGCTCATTTACTTTTATACGCCAAAGAGCTAGCCATTTTTCAACGAATTTTAAATGCATTTGAAGGTTCCTAGCAGCTGAAATTGGGCATTTTTGCCGACTTATAATTGCTGTATCATCAGCAAAAGTAGATATTGTGGTGCTACTGCTTAAGGGAAAGTCTGTGGTGTATAATAAGTATAGGAAGGGGCCCAAGAACACTTCCTTGGGGGACGCCTGCTTTTATTTCAATATCTTGTGTTATATGATCCTTATATTTTACCCGAAATGATCTATTTTTTAAGTAAGACGCAAGTGTTTCATGTGTACTTGGAGGGAGGAGGCTCTTAATTTTGAGAATGAGGCCTTCGTGCCAAACTCTGTCGAAGGCTTGAGCCACATCAAGAAAAACTGCGAAGCAATACTCTTTATATTCAAATGCTTTCCTTATTTCGTTTGTTACACGATTCACCTGCTCAATCGTTCCATGATTTTTTCGAAAACCAAATTGATGAGATGGAATAATATTGCTTCCATTAATGTAAGGAGTCAACTTGGAGAAAAATGCCTTTTCAAATAGCTTAGAGAGGCATGGAAGGAGGCTTATCGGTCGATAGGACGATACTATTGTAACGTCCTTGCCTGGCTTTTGAATCATAGTGATTAATGATCGTTTCCATGCAGCCGGAAAATGTGCAAATTTAATTATTGAGTTGAAAAGCTTTGTGGCAAAAATTATAGCAATAAACGGCATCTCTATAATCATTTTTTGAGTTATCTGATCATGACCTGGTGCTTTTTTCGGGGACAATTGGTGTTTAATGATTTCCTTTATTTCATTTGCGTGGAAGCGAATCGGAAAATTATGAGAATTTTGTTGTAGTGAAGGAGCTTCACCATGAATTGGGGGTGGATTAGGTTGAAACACAAAGCTCAAGTGCTTTGCAAATGTAGCCGCTATTTCTTCATTACTGCGTGCCCAATTGCCATTGGAGTCTCTAATCGGAGATTCACTCTGTATGGGTGTTTTTAAGGTTTTGTTCGCTTTCCATAACGACAATTTTCCTAACTTATGTGGTGAAAGATTAGAGAAATAATTTTGACATTCCTGATCTTTTTCTCTTTGCAGCGCTTTTCTCAGCTCTTCTGTGGCTGCCTTTAATCTATGTTTGGCTTCTGGGGACCTATTTTGTTGCCATTCGCGCCTTTTATTTCGCTTTTCTAATACAAGTCTTTGTATTTCACTATTGGTGGTGAAATCTCTTTTTGTATTTTTATTATATGGTGGAGTTGAATTTTCTGCCGCTGACGTTAAAATAGAATTAAGTACGTTTACGGCATCTTCCACGTGATCTTTGCACTCTATTGTGTAGCTTGTGTGTATATGAGTGGCAACATATTTTTTAAATTTGAGCCAATTTGTTTTGGAAGACGTTAGTCCGAGGGCTGGCTTGGAGTGAGTGGATGATTCCGAAAGTCGAAAATGCACAGGAGAATGATCCGAAGAAAGATCAAAGCTGGTCGTGGTTGAAACACTTGACCTATCTACTCCTTTGACAATGGCAAAGTCAATAAGATCTGGAATTTTTCTTTGGTCTGTGGGCCAGTAAGTTGGTTGGGAGGGTGACAAGAAATCGAGCCCACCACCACTATTAATTAAAGTGTTATATAGTTGTCTACCTTTTGGATTGATCAGCCGTGAGCCCCAGTGGGTATGTTTTGCATTATAGTCACCTGCAGCTAAAAATCTGTTGCCTAACGAACTAAATAGTTCTTTAAACTGTTGTTCACTGACAGGGTAGCGGGGTGGTGCATAAATAGCTGACAGAGTTAGGTTGCTGCCGTTCGTTTGTAAGCAGATGGATATTGCTTGCAAGTAGGTTTTAGAGTATGAATTTAAACAGAAATGTTTAATTCTACTGCGAATTAATATACTTGTACCACCATGAGCCTTACCATCAGGGTGATTAGTTTTATAGAAGTTGAACCCGAGGATATAAAAATTGTTTTTATCTGTCAGGTGTGTCTCTGAAATGAGCATTACGTCAATTGATTTATCGGAGAGATAGTGCATTAATTCTAGTTTGTGCTGACCTATACCGTTAGCGTTCAATGAACATATATTCAACATACTCATTTTTGGGAGATAAGAATTTGGAGCATTTGGTTTTGCGTCCGCACTAACTCCTGTACTGTAGTTTGCATTGATGCCATAAATTGTGACATACATTGCGTCAAATTGAAAATCATATTTTCCAAACTGCTATTCAGTTGTTTTGGTACATTCTGTGCGTTATTTACACCAGATTTTAAAGCATCAGCGTAGGATAAGCTGGGATAAACGGACGGAATTGATTTGGCTTGCATTTGAGCCGATGAACGAGTTAGAAATACTTGTTTTTGAGAATTACAGGCGGCTTCTTTCTGTAAAACCAAACGATTTTTAAGCTCCTTATAAATAGGGCAGCCCCTGTAATTAGCTGTGTGGTTTCCACCACAATTACTACACTTTTTCAAAATAAGATCGTTGCTACTCTTGTTATTGCAGACGGAAGAGTGATGAAACTCTCATTTTTCCTTAATTTTACAGCATCAGGGCAGAGTTCAATTTTGAACATGGGCTGAGGGACTTTCTGTCTATTTATTATATTAATAACATGCTTGACCTGGAAGCCCTTTTCTTCCAAGGCCTGCTTAATTTCAGATGGCTCTATATCTGATTCAAGGCCTTTTATTACAACAGAAATGCCTTTGCTGCTCTTTAGTTGGTAAGTATAAAAACTCTTTTTGCTGTCTTCTAAGTTTTTAGCGACAATTCTATAATTTCTTTCGATATAAATTTGGATTTTTGTCTCGTGAATATTCCCACGAGTTTAATGATTATAGCCTCAAAAATTTTGTCTTTAATTTACGTCTTTAGTACTTGAGTCGAAATTTTAAATTTTTTAAGGCATATCCATTTTGCAGTCTGCTGAAAGAAGCAACCCAAAATTGAATTTATAAAAAATGGTAGTAATAATTTGACGTTAATAAAACATATCAAAAAGCAATCCAATATTCTTCGTACTAAGCTCCTTGAAAAGGTTATTTCATATATTTTTCAGATCTGCATACCAAATATTTTATATTCTTATTTTTGTGGAAAATAAGGACTCCCAAGAGGAAGTATCTTTTTTATATCCGATATTTTCGACTTTGAGTAGCCCCAGATGCACACAATATTAACTAATTTTGTTGTTTTATATCTTAAAAGAAAGGTGAGTCTGTTCTCTATAAAGTGGCATTCATTCCCGGATCGAAAAAAACATGTCTTGCATACAAAATTTCGATGAAACTAGCGCAACGCAGGTTTTTCCGCATACAAATTACTTTCCAGATTTCAAGGCCCATGAGCGAGCTCTAAAACTTAATCAATCCCGATAAAACTTCATATACATTTATCATTTTTAGACCCATTTCAACATTTTGAGACTAGGGCAGCTGGGAAAATCGGACTTTTCCAAATAAGGGCCACCCTATTGTACATACATATGTATGAATGTTTGTAGCTTAGCAGACGAAAATTATCTGCCAGTCATTGCAGTCTGTCAACCGCGAACTTACTTAGTCTCTCATAATAATTGACTAAATTTATCTATCCGCCGCTAGTTATTAGAGCTGGAGAACTATCGATAGTTGCGACCATCGAATAGTCTTCATAGTCGATAGTCTGAAATATAAAACTCTGTCCCCCTTCGGTAGTGAGAGGAGGGGGGTATAGATGAGGGACGTTGAGTCAAATATAAGGGTCGTGGGTAAATTCCAACCTCAGATTCGTGTTTAGCATACCAAAAAACAAAGGGTCTGCTACGTCATTCAATTTCTAATAAATTGTAGAAATTTCACCGTTTGGAGTAGGTGCTCAGGGTGCGTGGGGGTGCTAAGGCGAAAACTGAAGTTGATGGGTAAAATTTGACTTCAGATTCGTGCTCAGCACCAAAAACACGTAGGGTAGTGTACCTAGTCTTTCTATAACATGACTTTTTTTGTGTATCTGTGTAATTGAAACAATCGATTATTGCATTTTTGAGCGACTCTCGCCCTAACCTAAATAAGGGAATTTTTAGGAATCTGTCCATTTCAAAAAGAAGAAAGCCCTCTCACCCCCAGCACCACCATTCCTATTCTAAAATAAATGTCCATGAATCAAATCTATCTATTGTCTTCAAAAACCATCGATATTTTCAATAATATCGATAGTGCTATCGATTGTTTCTCGAGCTTTTCTAGTCAGTGATGCCAACTTAGCGGTTTTCGCGCTAGAACTAGCGCTTTTGTAAGGCCCGCGGCGCGAAAACATCTTTTTAGCGCCAAGCTTTTTTCGAGCGAAATCTAACGCTTTTCCGTTGCGTTCATTAAAGTTTTCAAAGTAATTTTTCCTTCAATTTTTAACATCAAAATGAGCATTTTTCACTTAGGTACTCACCAAAAGTATTTTTCTCCTGCTTTTTTTTGCCTGCCGAGTAACATCTCTTTCTATCTGGCATGAAACGTCCCGCGCAATATCTATGAGAGTGACATATACGGTTTTATGTGCCGAAGAAACATGCTAAGAAAAATTGGCCCACCATAGGTGACCTTAAATGCAGAGCTGCAGAATAAATCGGTAGCACTATCGATACTATCGATGATCTCAAACTATCGAAAACATCGATGGTTTTTGAAGACTATCGATAATTTTGATTCATGGACATTTACTTTAGCATTGAAAAGGTGGTGCTGGCGGTGACAGAGGGCTTTCTTCTTTTTAAAATGGACAGATTCCTAAAAATGCCTTTATTTAGATAAGGGCGAGAGCCGCTCGAAAATTCATCTTTCAATTATCAAAATTATCGATTGTAAAAATTATCGATTATCGAAACTATCGATGATGATGATGAGGTTGGTGATGCTGGTGATAATAATGGTGATGATGGTGATGATGATGACCATGGTGATGGTGAGGTTGGTGATGATGTTGGTAATGATGATGGTGGTGATGATGATGATGGTGATGATGATGATGGTGGTGATGATGATGGTGGTGATGATGATGGTGATGATGAAGGTGATAATGATGGTCATGGTGATGGTGGTGATGCTGATGATGGTGGTGATGATGATGGTGATGATGATGATCATGGTGATGGTGAGGTTGGTGATGATCATGGTGATGTTGGTGATGATGGTGACGATGATGATGGTGATGATGATGATGGTGATTATGATGGTGATGATGATGATAATGGTGATTATGGTGATGAAAGTGATGATGATAGTGATGATGATGGTGTTAGTGATGATGAAGGTGATGATGATGGTGATGGTAAAGGTAATGGTGATGATGATGGTATTGATGATGGTGATGATGATGGTGATGGTGATGATGGTAATGGTGATGATGGTGCTGATGATGAGGTTGGTGATGATGGTGAGGTTAATGATGTTGATGGTGAGGTTAATGATGTTGATGGTGGGGTTAATGATGTTGATGGTGAGGTTAGTGAAGATGATGGCGATAATTATAGTGTTGATGATGATGGAGACGATGGTGTCGATGGTGTTGATGGTGATGATGGTGTTAATGGTGTTGATGGTGATGATGATGGTGATGATGATAGTGGTGATGATGATGGTGATGATGATGGTGATGATGATGATGGTGGTGACGATGGTGATGATGATAGTGATGATGATGGTGATGTGACGTATGGTGGATGGTGATGATGAGTGATGATGATGGTGATAGTGACGATGGATGGATGATGGTGGGTAATGGTGATGGTGAGTTGGAGATGATGGGATGTATGGTGATGATGTGACTGATGGTGAGGTTGGTGATGATGGTGAGGTTAATGATATTGATGGTGAGGTTAGTGAAGATGATGGCGATGATTATAGTGTTGATGATGATGGAGACGATGGTGTCGATGGTGTTGATGATGTTGATGGTGATGATGATGATGTTGATGATGGTGGTGATGATGATGGTGACGATGATGGTGATGTATGGTAATGGTGATAATGATGGTGATGATGATGGTGAGGTTGGTGATGATGGTGAGGTTAATGATGTTGATGGTGATGATGGTGAGGTTAGTGAAGATGATGGTGATGATGATGATGGAGACGATGGTGTCGATGGTGGTGATGGTGATGATGATGATGGTGGTGGTGGTGATGATGATGGGATGATGATAGTGATGATGGTGCTGATGGTGAGGTTGGTGATGATGGTGAGGTTAATGATGTTGATGGTGAGGTTAATGATGTTGATGGTGGGGTTAATGAGGTTGATGGTGATGATGGTGAGGTTAGTGAAGATGATGGCGATGATTATAGTGTTGATGATGATGGAGACGATGGTTTCGATGGTGTTGATGATGTTGATGGTGTTGATGTTGTGATGATGATGCTGGTGATGATGATGATGGTGATGATGATGATGATGGTGGTGATGATGATGGTGACGATGATGGTGATGATGGTAATGGTGATAATGATGGTGATGATCATATAGTAATATAGAGGACACTTACAACAACAACCGAATTCCGTGGTGAACTAGTGATGCTATAATTTTTGGAGTATTCACTCAATTTTGTAACTCACCATACTTGCGTGTAAATTTTTTTATGTTTTCTTTTAAATGTAAAACTTTTTAAGTTTTTTTATGATAGTTTATGCAATTCTGTACCCTTTTCATTCAGAAGAGATCCAAAAATATATAGTTTATGCATTCTATTTATCATGATATGTAATAAGTACTTGAGCCACTAATTATGTATCGAGCAATTTTAGTTATGATATCACTGAATATTTCATATCAACCACAGAAGTGGTGGAATTCAAACTTTTTGAGAATCGGTCATATTCGACTCATGAATACTCTGCTTTAGAGTTCCTCAATAATATGAACAAAATTTTATCTAATTTTTTTTTTTGTTTTATTAATATAACATATTTTGCTGAAAAATAAAATGAGTTCTTATGAAAAACCATTGATTAACACTTATATATAGCTGATTTTTAACAGAAATTTTAGTTCATTTTACAAGATTATAAAATATTTGTTAGACCGGAACCGGAATTTTCAGGGGGCGTGCTACATTCTTGATTTTTCCATAAGAATGCATGCACAGGGGGCCTACTTCAATTCAACACACACGTTTTTTTCCAAGTGCATTTCACCAGAGCAGAGCTAAATATTTCGCTGCCATAGCATGCTTCTCTTTTCCTCATGCTATATGCCTATGTTGAAGCAGCGTAGCTCTAACACATTGCAGAGATTAGGAAGAAGAAGAGTTAGACATACACTCCTACATGGTGGTTATAGTAAGAGTGGTCAAATAAACTGTATTCCGCGTTAAATGCACTGAAAAAGGCAGTCAAATGAACAGTTGAAAAACAGTTACTTTTTATGTTCAAATTCGCTTTCGTTCACTTAGACGTATAAGTTCGCATTCTGATCAGCCGTTTCCGGAGGTTTCGATAGCTCAGTGCATTAAACTATGACTCGACAGTCGTGAGCTTCGGGGTTCTATCCCTGCTGCCGCGGGTATTTTTCTGAATTTTTTTTTTAATTACAGTTTTTTTTTTGTTCAGAGTGTAGTTGTTTTGGAGTGGCTCTGGGATAGCGTAGGGGATGCGTGCTATGCTCTTGATCCCAGGGTCCGAGGTTCGATTCCCGGCACAGGCGAAACGGAGTGTAATGTTCCAAGCCTAGCACTGGTTTTTCAAAAATCGCATGTTAGGGGCACACTACATAAAAAGACATACACTCACACAAACAAAAGAAAACCTCCTTGGTATCACAATGGGCCGATTAACGGCCTAAGTGGCAGCCACTTCAACCTACCTACCTACCTAGTTGTTTTGGAAGACAAAAATTTTCTCCTAAATTTTTAAGGTTTTAATTTATTTAATTTTTTTAATGGTTCATTTTCAAGCAAAAAATTTTGGGAGTGAAACAATTCCTTAAGCACGTTCCCCAAAACTTGAGCAACCATAAACTCAAGTGAGCATTGTGACCAACAAATTAAATTCGTTCGTTTAGCGTAATGGTTAAGACCATAAATTACTATATATGTCACTCAGGAGCCGTTTCTATTTTGGCTCTTTTCAACACGGTCTTGGGTACTCACCACAATCTTGGGTACCCACCAAAATGAGCATTTTTCACTTAGGTACTCACCATAAGTATTTCTCTCTCGCTCTTTTTTTGCCTGCCGAGTAACATCTCTTTCTAACTGGCGCGGAATGTCCCGCCCAAAATCTATGAGAGTGACATATATAGTAATATAATATATTGTTAAGACGTTCGCCCAGCGAAGTGGAGGTCAGCGGTGTTCAAGGCTCGGCCAAGCGAGAAAATTTAAAGAGATGAAAGAAAAAAAGAATTAAATAGAAACAAATAAATAAAGAAAAAATATAATAATTTAATAAAAAAAAATATTAATAAAAGAAGTTAAAAAAAAATTTAAGCGAAAAATAAATTATTTTTTCCCAGTCGCTGGTGACAGTTGATTTAACCACGAGACAGTTATATCAACCATCAGGTAGTTATATCCTTATTGACTGTGCTTGTACTGTTGAGTTGACCGCTACTGTACATAAGTTAACAATTAACGGTGAACTCGGTTACTTTAACCTGCTTTTTCAGTTAATAAAACTACCTTTTTCTCTCGGTGAACATGTTTAAAGGCAAGTAATGGGATTTCCAAAAATTGTAAAAGTGGGTGTGGCCGAAGAGAGTTTTTCGAAAATTGCCTCCGACACCCGAAAGTGACTTGGGACTTGAACGAAAGTTGACACTTATGCTTCCTTTGTAGCTATAAACATCCTCTCCAAAAATTTCTTTGATAGGTCCATTATTAAGGGTACCTCCAGTATTAGGGTCTGTCACAAAAATCTCATAGCTGCCCCAAAATCAGACTTTTTCGAAATATTTCAATGAAACTTAGAATTTGACCGTATTTTTAAGCCTCCGATTAATTAAAATTTAAGTTTAAATTTTAAATTTAATTTTAATTTTAACTTTAATATTAATTTTAATTTTTATTTGATTTTGAATTTGAATTTTTATTTGAATTTGAATTTTTATTTTTTTTTGAATTGGAATTTGAATTTGAATTTGATTAATTAAACGATTAAAATTATGAGCAACGGAAAAAATTTTTTCTCATTCATAAATGTTACAAGGCAACCTAAAAAATATTTATCAAAAAATAAACGTTTTGAGCAACGAACAACAAAAAAATCCCAATCATAAGTATTATCGACTAACGTTAAAAATTTCGTCGTTTTAAAGGCAATTTCTTCGATTCTAAAATAAATTTAATAGTTATTTAGGATATCTGGTTAAAATTCCAAAATCAAAATTCCGGAAATCTAAATTCTGTTGATACAAAACTCTTATTACAAAATTCTGGATGTAATAATTAAAAATTAGTTTCGATAATGTAAAAAGTGCGAATTTTTTGCATTATCGAAACTAATTTTTAATTATTACATCCAGATTCTAATTTTTCTGTAATCACGAATTTTTTTAAAAACCATGTTTAACATTACATGATTGTATGTGCAGCTTCGTTTTGTTTTATTGTTTTATGTTATAATTAAAGCTTGTGCTTATATCAATAATAATTGTTCCATATGTAGGCGGCGTCCCGGTACTGTATAATACTACAATGGTTTTACTTAATCTAGTTATCCATATTTGCTATGTCTAAGTTATTAGTCTAGTTATCTATGTTTTCTGTTTAAAGAATTGTTATGATACGAATTGGAATTTGTTGAGATTCATTGATTTTTTTCGTTGGTGATCGACAATAAAGAGAACAACATATATAGATATCCTCTTTTTGTCGCCCATAAATATCTGAAGTGGGTCTACCGTAAATATTCGCCATGGATTTTAAAAAGTTATCAGTTCTGATCCTGAAAAAGTGGTTAGTCGCCTTAGAAATGCCGTCCATAGGAACTAAGACAGAACTGATAGCACGGTTGACATCGGTACCGGAGGAACGTCGTGGAGATCCTGTTTTGCTAAAGGACATCGAGATAGATAGTTGTGGACATTAGTTCCAGTTCCAGCAGGGCTATATAAATTAATAAATCGGGTATGTGATTATTTTCCCTTTCCCGGGGAATTCAATTCCCCAACTGATGTGATTTCCCTTTCTCTAGAAATGCGATATGCATTCTCTATTAAAGTAATTCAATTTCCCTCTCAATTAAGGAAAACGAGGAATTAATCACTTCAATTTCGATATTGAATTACCTTTCCCGCGAAAGGATACCCGAATGATTTGAAGAGAGTGCTTACTTATGCCAAAGCATAAGTAGAAAGAGCTTAAAATGGCGAAAAGATAAAAAAAAATTCTTAATAAAACCCAAAAAATTAAAAGAATAGTTTAAAAAAATTAGATTTAAGTCATTTAGAATATTTGCAACGCATTGCCAAAAATTTAAGTGCATGTTGATAAATTCCGGAAAATATCAAATGCGGAATTGTGAAAAGCGGATTTTTGAAATACAGCAAAAAGTACGAAAAAAAACCAGAATTTTGTATACAGTATTTTTTTCCCCCAGAATTTTGTCGACTCGGAATTTTGCTTTTAGAATTTTGACCTTTTCCCTTTATAATATCCATTTTTGGAAGTTTTGTTACTTTAGTATTTGTTGTTGGCATTATCTTTAGAAGAAAGAATATTTGAATATTTATATTCTTCCACTGGGAAACTATCTCTTCCCAATTTTTCCTCATCCGCGCTTCAATTTTTCTTATTCTTATTTCTATTTCATCTACAGAGCTCCTACGTGCAGCATGCTAAACTACGTATACGGCAAGAAGTAGGGGGAATCATTAACAGCGCAGCTCGCCAATATTCGGCAGAATTTAAAGCTCACAATTATGAGCATTTCCATAAGAGCACTGGTCGACGCGTGCAACGTGTTCATGGTGGACACTGGAACCGATGGAGCAGCGGTCATCGAAAGTCAATGGAGCATCATCATTTCACGGGTTGGTCGGCATGGTCGATGTGCAGCGACGAATGTGTGAAGCGCAGAGAGCGCTACTGCAAATTAAAGCGAAAATGCGGTCTCACAAAACATGTCGAAGAGCGGAAGTGCCTGCAGTAAGCTCTCACCCGAATTTTCCCACTTTCAATTTCAGGATAATAAACACACATACATACTTAACCAAAACCCCCTCCACACCATACCATATAAAAAATTGTACGTAGGCATGAAGATAACAAGAGAAACTATACTCAGAGATAGGTAATATCAACACTCAGGGCTCCTTGAAAATTATTTGAAGTGAACGGTCGGTAATTCCCAAAAATACGATCGGAAAAACCAAGTTCATCACAAAAGAAATTCCTTGGACAATATGGGCCCCATTCATGGTGTTCGGGCCTCTATCCCAGGGGCGAATTATCCATGTACCCAACATATGCAGCTGCCTATGGCGGTAAATTCTGACCGTTTACATTTGATAAAATTCAAATGCAAAAATTAGGCTGCTGTCTGAGGCGGCAAAATCACAACTGCCTAGGGCAGTGTATGCCAAAATGATACATACACATTCTGTGTTTGTATTGAACAGGCCGTGCGCTGATCACACTTAAAAAAAATATGTTGCTAGTTCAAATAGTGGTTTTGTTTTTGAGATATGCAATGAATGAAATGAAAGACCAAAAAAATCATGAAAGCTATTCACACTAGCTTTTAAACACCCGTTTTAACATTTCAACGCCTTAACTTCCTATACGTGAAGCATGCAATTTAAGTTTTATTATTATTGTACTTCTTGGAACGTAATATTTTTCCACATATCAAACATTTTGCTTTGGAAATATTGTTTTCAACATATTCCAAAACGAAAAAAATCTTTTTCCCAGCTTTCCCTGAACATTATCCAATTTTTCAAACTAATTTTTCGCAGTTTATCGGTCGTTTTGTCAACACTATATATAACTATATATGTCACTCAGGAGCCGTTTCTATTTTGGCTCTTTTCAACACGGTCTTGGGTACCCACCACGGTCTTGGGTACCCACCAAAATGAGAATTTTTCACTTAGGTACTCACCAAAAGTATTTTTCTCTCGCTCTTTTTTTGCCTGCCGAGTAACATCTCTTTCTGACTGGCGCGAAACGTCCCGCCCAAAATCTATGAGAGTGACATATATAGTAATATATGGTCAACACATCCGAGCGCACATCTTTCCGCTTCGGCAGTCGAAAGCAGACTAAACGAAAATCAGCAGCTACACGCATACTGTGTGTGTGCTGTTGTGAAATCGAATTTGCCACCAGTGGCATAGTTTGGCATTCACTGGCCTAGGGCGACAAATTGTCTTAATCCGCCTATTCTCTCTCCCTCTCCGTTTACCCACACCTTCTTCCTCACTCTCTCTCACCCTCTCTTTCTACATCTTTTATTATACCTGTCTCCACCTCTGTCTCTATCTCTGCCTCTGTCTCCCTCTCTTTTTCTTTCTGCGTTCATTTCAATCGATTTGTCTCTCCGTCTTTCTCCCCCTCCGTCTTTCTCCCCCTCCGTCTTTCTCCCTCTCCGTCTGTCTCTTTCCCTCTCTCTTCGTCTGTTTCGATCTCCTTCTCTCCCAGTCTATCTCTTTCTCCCTCTCCCCCAGTCTATCTCTTTCTCCCTCTCCCCCAGTCTATCTCTTTCTCTCTCTCTATATACCAGTCTATCTCTTTCTCTCTCTATATATACCAGTCTATCTCTTTCTCTCTCTATATATACCAGTCGATCTTTTTCTCTCTCTCCCCGCCTGTTCCTTTCGCTCTGTCTCTGTGCAGGAATTCTCCCATGATCCCATACACACATATTTATGTATATGTTTCCAATGAAACATTAAAATAAATCATACAGCTGCATCGCCCATTGATTTATGGGGCCCTTAAATTCCCTAATTTAAATCAAAGCAGTTTATTAAAAAGAAAAATAATATATGGAAAAAAGAGAAATAATTAAATAAATTCAATGTAATGAAGAGAACTATAAATTAGCAGCAATGCAGAGCTTTTACCCATAAAAAGGGGTTGAGTCGCTTTGTATTCACAGACTTAATAGAACGCCACCCCACCCTATCCTACCCTACCCTGTTTCACCAATGTGGTCTCCATTTTCCCCGCGGAAGAATCCAATTCAATTCCATGTGAAGATGTAATTAAGAGGATTTTATTTCGAGGAAAAAAAGTGTCATGATTTAAGCTTTTATTAAGCATAAAATTAAGAAATTTGTCATTATTTTTTATTCCATTTCAGTTGTCATCCAACGTTTGAGTGGGATCAGCGCGCACATAAAAATTCGTTTCATGAACAGCAGCAGCAGCAGCAACAAACCATAAATCATGCTGGAAGCCCACCCCAAGCCATTATTATAAACGCTGCAGCAGTAGCCCCATCAAGCAGCCCGACCATGCACGTGTTGCCTACGGAGCAGCCAACAGCACCAGCATTGCACGATACCACAGTGCAACATGATATACGATTGCCCATGCGGCAGGAAAATGCTGAACTTTACCATCATCACCATGATCATCAGCACGATCATCGCCATTATCATCGCGAGCATGAAAACGATGACGATGATCTTGAATATGATGATCGGAACGGAGGCGAAGACGATCATCATCAGCATGAATATTACGAACCTGAATTTCAACACATCGATAATGATGATCTTTCGGCTACATCATTACCGATGCCCCCCAATTCGATCGAGAATTCAAATCATTACGATTATGATGAACCTGATGATGATTATTACGTTTTCAAGACGAATTCGTATTATAAAAACCAAAAACAAAAACAACGACAACGACAGCAGATGACAGTACTGCCCGAATTAGATGAATACTCCGATTCTGGAAATTACAATCAATACGATGGATCAATCACACATGAGAATATCGGCTCAGGAGTGTTTGGACCAATATTCCCACATTCCGTACGCGGCAGCCACGGCAGGCGTACTAAACAACCAACACAGCATCAGCAGCAGCAATTAAAATTGCTTCGCAAATCACCACAGGCCCTACGAGTGCCACGAACGCGAAATTTATCGCCCAGCAACGCTCCAGATGAGGGCATTGAAGGCGACACATTTCAGTATGAAGACTTTGATTTCGATCCAACAGTTCCGGCGGCTGGCGATGGTGCTAACGGCGACACTACTAACTACGGTTATGGCAGGCAAAAGTATGAGAGCCAACCCAGCGATTCATACGAAGACAACGACTACGATGATGTAGTCCTGAGTCGCAACACGTCGACGCTTCTTGGACATTCAAAGGAGAAAGCCACTCCCGATGCGTTGATACCGCGTCACCGTCGTTTATATTCGAAATGGAGTCGTTGGACGAAATGCTCACCAAAATGCACAGCTAGAAGATACAAGTATGTATAACGGACTCCCCCAGCAAACAATATGAGCGTTTTCGGACACTTTTTGTACACTTTTTGTCGACATTTTTATGAGCATTGACCGTCATAATGTGCACGAAAAAGAGTCAGAAATGAGCGTTTTTTTCTATAAAAACGGTCGCACTTTATGTGGATAATTTATGAGCCTAATCTGACTCTTTTCAGAGTCAGAAAAAAGTGCTTTTACCCTCCCAATGAAGCACATAAAAACCTCATAAAAGGCACCTAAAAAATACTTTTCTAGGCACTTGGAAGGCTACTGAATCGTCTCCTAAAAGGCTCTTTTATCACACATATTGAAGTGCAGGTTTAATTGCAAAAAGTGCACTAAACTGTGCACTTTAGAAAGAAACGAAATTATTAAAATTTTTGGAAATAAAATTTTTAATAATAACTAACAATACATTTTTAAAAAAGTAAAAAAAAATAAAAATTCACATTCTTTAATTAAAATAAACAAAACTTCAAGACGAAGACTGGCTGCTCCTATGAGCTCCTTCATGATTTTAATGCACTCCTTTCGGCTTGACCTTTGGGCACTACTCATTTTATTTACTTTTTCTTTTTTTCCCGGTTAAAATTTAAAATTTATAATTGTCACATTGACTATTTACACACCTTTCGCTTCGAAATTTAACCAGAACTGAAAAGAACAACTGAAAATTTGAATCGGCTTTTGAATCATTTTTGGGCATCCCGTAATTTTTCGCAGAATTGTCAACCGAACCAGTTGTCAACTCTGAAAACGCTCAGAAAAAAGGGCTTTTTCTGAGCCCGTGCTAAAAAAGGACTGAACTGCTCCGAAAACGCTCCATTTTATGTGTTTAGTCCAGAGATTGTCAGGGTACGATACACACGCATAATTGTCTATGTGTTGAAAGCTTTTAAAAGCTTACAGCGAAAAAAAAATTGTACGTCAAATTGAAAAACCAAATTTCAATGACATTTTTTTCAAATTTTTCTGACTGAAAAAAATATATAGGTATCATGATACAAGAAAACAAGATAGCGCCACTTCAGTACCGCTATTTTGAGGCTCTCTTTGAGAGCCGAAAATTGAGTTTGTGACGTCACTGAGCGAGAAAATGGTGTTGTTTCCCATGCTATTCAAAAAAGTAAAAAGCCGGTTTAACATGGGAAACAACAACAACGAATCGCGATTTTGAGCTTGTGACGTTTCCTCTCTCAAGTGGCATTGCTTGAAAAGTTCATAATTAAAACTTTAATAAATGTATTACGATATGTTTTTCCTTAATTTGCACGAATGCACGAATTTTCATTTTGTAATAAATTGACATACATATTTGATTACGGCTACGAATTTGATTGTACATGGAATTTAGTATTTTTGCTGAAAAAGTGTAATCAAAAAGCTATGTGGACAGGGTAAGACTAACAAACAATTTCTTTTTCTCCTTAAAATTGAGTTTCCTTGATTATTTTTATGTTTTTCAAGCTTTTCATGGCATTTTATAAGTTTGGTAGATATTTTATATGAAATGTCCCAGCCGGAAGTTTCACGACTTCTGCAGTACTTCCGAAGTGGTGAAAATTCATACTGCGACTACTCGCATTACTAACCTTTACTTCTAAAGAAGTTTGTTATGAGATGGCCACTATTTTCACTATGTACCTCAAAATTCATCTATTATTATACCCGACACACTCTGTGTCGAGGGTATATTGCGTTTGTGTGATTGTGTGTAACACCCAGAACCAGTTGAGATAGACCATACAAAATATATATAGAAATGATCAGCGTCACCAGGATATTCGATTTAGCCATGTCCGTCCGTCTGTCCGTCTGTCTGTATACAGTTATCTTATCGAAGGAGTTGAGCTATCTTGACAAAATTTGGTATGCGTGCTCACGGCGACATGATTCAGAACAAGTTCGAGAATGGACCCGATCGGAAGATTTTTAGGGGTACCTCACAGGCATATGAGTAAAAACAAGTTCGAGAATGGACCCGATCAGACCATTTTTAGGGGTACCTCCAGTACTAGGGTCTGTTACGAAAATCACAAAAACTGCTCTAAAATCGAAGTATTTCAACATATTTTGATGAAATTTGATATTTGAACATGTTTCAAGGCAAGTAATACGATTTCCAAAAATATTGAAATTGGGCGTGGCAGAAGGGCGTTTTTCGAAAATTGTCTCTTCCAACCGAAATTCAAATGGGACTTGAATGAAATTTGGCACTTATGGTTCCTTTGTAGCCTTAAACATCCTGCCAAAAAGTTTTCTTGATCGGAAACGTGGGCGTGTCAAAGGGGCGGTTTGCATAAATAAATTAAACAAAATGCAGTATATGTGGGGCCCCTATGGCCTTAAACAACTCCTGATATTAAAAATTATTTGAAGATGTGTTCTGTGTCGGGTATTCTATTGTCAGGCTTGCCTGACTATATCACCCTTACTTGTTTAAACGTGTGTCTGTGTCGGGTATTTTATTGTCAGGCTTGCCTGACTATAACACCCTTACTTGTTCATTAGGTAAAGGAGTGTATGACCCTAAATCATGCATGAAAACTTCATTTGGGCATGCTGGCTGGCTGAAATGGATCAAACGTGCATGATTATTTCATTTGAAAATAGAGTATATGGTGCTAACATGAATGAAAATATCATTCTGAACAAATACTATGGTACCAACGGGAATGAGAATTACATTTGAAAAAATAGTATACGCCGCGTAGATCTGAGAGGAGAAGAAAAAGAATATTTTAAAGAAATTGGCGGATATGGCCATATTTCGTCACTTCGTGATTGTGACACAATATCGCCTTTGGAAAGACTTAAGAGTTTAAATTCTTAAAACATCTTAAGTACAAAAAAATTATAAAACTTTTGAGAATTGTAGCACACAGATTAAAAAACATCTTGTCATGACAATTTCATAGGATCTGCATTGAAAATAGAAGTATACAACCATCTTTCAAATAAACATTTCATTTGAAGAAGAGTCTGTTGCAACGCGCTCTTGCTTCTGTGATATTTTCACTAGAAGATCACTCGAAAAAGCACCAATTGCTCTCTTTGCATATGAGTGCTTCACTTCTTCTGCAGTAATGATTTTTTCATGCATGCGATAATGTCCGGCTGGGGTACTCGAAAATCTCCCAAAATTAAAATTAAAAGTGGCAAAGCATTTCACCACAGCAGAGCTAAAGATTTCGCTGCCATAGCATGCTTCTCTTTTCCTCGTGCTATATGCATCATGTAGCGACTGTAGTCTAACTGTCGACGTCGAAAAGCTCTGCCGCGATGGGAATATACAACATTAGGCTGCATAGGAAATTCAACAAATTGGATATTCACCAAAAAGTTTACCAACAAATACTTACTGCAGGAATAGGAATTCAACAAATTCGAGAAATTCAACCATTGATATTTATTGATTCAACAATACGTTGATTAGGACACAAAGTGGCACTATGATGCCACTTTGCAAAAGAAATTATAAAAGAACACGGCGTCAGCTCGAGAGTTATAAGCTGTTTGCTCCGAGAAAGTTCAAAATCTTGAAACTTTAAAATATTAGTTACGATATGTTTTTGCTTAATGTACCCAGCAGTTATGTTGTTCATTGTATGGTAATGCAAAATTGACATACAATTTGACTACGGCTACTGAATTTATTGTACATTCCGGAATTTAGTATGTCTTTGCTGAACACAGTCGATGATCCTAAAAATATGTGCTTAAGGTAGGACTAAAAGAACAATTTCCATTACTCCTTAATATTGAAAATCCTTAATCGACTTTTAAGTGTTTCAAGCTTTTCATGGCATTCTCATGAGTATGCAGATATTGGTTAATATAGAGTGTACTCGAAATATCGCCCAATTAAAAATAAAGTGGCAATGCATTTCACCACAGCAGCTAAATATTTCGCTGCAATGGCATGCTTCTCTTTTCCTCATGCTATATGCCTATTTGAAGCAGCGTATGCTCTAACACATTGCAGGGATTAAGGAAGAAGAAGAGTTAGACCTATAGTCCTATATGATATGCATATTCACACTAATCACTAAACCGGCACAATTAAAATTTTTCTGATCACTTTATTTCATGTATTACCAAGTATTACTGCAGTAAAAGGAACACTTGGAAATTGAACTAGTTTGATATTTATTGATTACTGCTAGTTTGTTATAGTGAATATATAAATTTGGAAAAGAAATTGTTGTGTACAGGCCCCGAGAGTTGGATAACTGTTTGCCCGGAAATTCAAAATCTTGATTTATTGATTAGTCCCTGCGATATCATTGAAGTACAACCAGCAAAGTTAATATGTCATGTATGGTAATGCAAAATGTCATGCAAACGGCTTGCTGTTTATGCATTCCGGAATCGATGTCTTTTAACACAGCGATGTACTTACGTAAAGTATAGGCATGAACTTTTGCATTACTAGTTGTTAGGTCCTTAAAGTAATCGACTTTTAAGTGCATTTGAGGCCGCGATTTTGCATTCTCAAGTACAGCAACATAGTCTGAATATAGAGGTTTGTATTGCATTACAATTTGCATTCCTCAGTAAATCCAAAATTGCTTAAATTAAGGGTTTAAATTCATTGCCTAAAATACTCACTTGAAATATTTAAGGAATATAACAATACTTCAAAATATTTTACCGCGCTTTATTACATATTCATATATTGGTTTATATTCGACTTGCAGTTTATAAATAACAAAATATGATAAAGTTTGATCAGTTTTTCAAATTTACTGCATTTATGTTTATAGTGACTTAATTTTATTCGGTGGAAAGCGTATTGGATATCCTTTAACGGTATTCATCCAATTTAGTATATCCTGCGTCCATCATTAAACTACCCAGTAAGGACGAAGTCATGTATATAAATTCATAGACATAGAAATGATATTAACTATGACTTTTCAATTTTAAACCTTAAAATTATGTTTTATATAATGTTAGTTACTACTAATATCTTTCGATAACGAGGTCATCTATTCAATTTGCAGTACCTTAAAGCTTACTTTTATATCCAGTATTATGACTGCCCTTTGACAGAAAAGTTGAATTCAAGTCTATGTTTCCATCAATCTGTATTGAATGATTTGAAGCTTTCCAGAAAAACATTCGGTTACATTGTCTTTTCGATTCTCTCACAAATTGGTAATCAATTTATTTTGATTCCAATTTTGTCATTGCATTAATCGATGAAAATTGATCTTTGAATGCACTACCCTAAATGAACTTTGGTACCGTAGCTTCTTATACACATGTAAGCGGTTAACTTGAAGAACCACTTCAACCACATTCCATGATATTTAGGTGTACTGGTACAAAACAACAAGGTGACTGGAAAAAAAATGGACGCCTTGCCCTCCTCGAGCCATCGCCCATCGAAATAAGCCCACATATAAGGCTTATCGTAACTTGTGAAGTACATAGGCGAAGAAGCTTCAAAACCACAACATAGGTTGATCAATCGGCAAATGAAAGGTGTCCAGGGAAGATATTTATGTGGCCCGACCCACTGCCATGCCAAAAGTAGAGCAGCAAAACATAGCGCGCTCATAATGTCGGCACGCTGGGTATTTCAAAGTCGAGCTTGACCGAAATTAGCTTTCTTAACTTGTTAATATTATTATTGTCGGCTTAACTCCCACTTAAACCTTTAAACGAACACAATTCGTATCCAACCATGATCATTTTTTTCAAATCCGTTAACGTTTATTCTTGACATATTAACTTACATATTTTTCGTTTGTTTCCTTTGAAACGGCTTTATACCAACGAACGTATATACATGCGTTCCATATAATATGTATATACTTACGCTAATAGGACAGAATCATAGGTGAATCAAATTATGACTAAAACATGACATTAGACCTATGACCCTTCCAACATTTTAAACCGAAATTTAACTCATTGAAAATTTAGATTACATATAAAATACTTACTTTCGATCAAACGAAGTCATTATCAAATGCCAGTAACGTCAAACCTCCTAGTCTGTTCATATCCCCAGCAGCGTTGCCCATGAAGTGAAGATTTATCTTCAAACCGAAGATTATTCCCTCGTGAGTAGTTCCTTATTACAAAATACTTACAATAAAGAAAAGATGCCTTATATTTTCAACTATAATATTGCCAGTGGAAAAAATCTTCGAAATGAAGATATTTAGTTTTTCAGTATGATTTTATGAAATTAATTCATATCAATTATTTTCTATTTTTTTTTTTCTAAGTGTAAATTTTTCAAAAATTCCGAAGATGAATTGGATATCTTAAAATGGCATTTTTAATATATTTTATTTTATTGAAAAAAACTGTGTTCTTGTTATAAAAAAGTTGTTGGGTTCATCGTCTTTGTTGTGATACCATGAAGGTTGTATTCATTATACCCAACGTAAGCGGGTATATTAGTTTGCAAATCTTGTAACAGGAGAATTAAGCTCCGGATATATAGAAAAATATTATATATGAAATAGATTCATGGATCAGAAAACTGAATCGATTTTAGACATGTCCGTTATGTCCAGTAAAAACTCGTCCATAGATTCGAGATCTCCTCCGAAACGGCATTTGCACCAATGAAGTCGAAATTTGGCACACATGTATATCGAGGGTCCGATGTATTTGGTCCTAAGTAAATAATGGGAGACATCCGCCAAACTGCCACGCCACAAATGAATTTATTGTGTTTTCAGTAAAATGCTATTATTACTTGCAGAAACACCTCAAACACAATCATTGATATTTGGTGTACTGGTAAACTACGTTTAAAAGGGACATATCCTAGAAAAAAATGGACGCCGTCTTCCTCGAATATGCCACGCTGAACAAATAAGCTCCTACAAATAAGGGCTTATCGTAACTTGTAGAGTTAAGAGGCGTAGAAGCATTCAAATTCGCAACATAGGTTCACCAAGGCGAATGAAAGTTTAGGAAAAAATTTATGTGGCCGGCCCACTGCCACGCCCACTAAACGAAGATTTTTGGTAACTTCCGAAGTAAAAGGCGTAGTATAGCTTCAAATTCGCAACATAGGTTCACCAAGGCGAATGAAAGGTGTAGGAAAAAATTTAATGGTGGCCGGTCAACCATATGCCACGCCCACAAATGAAGATTTTTGGTAACTTCCGAAGTAAAACGGCGTAAAAGCTTCAAATTCGCATGACATAGGTTCACCAAGGCGAATGTAAAGGTGTAGGGAAATAATTATATGGTAGCCCTCCTTAACTGGCACGCCCGAAATAGAGAAGCAAAATATAGTGCGCTGATAAATGTCAGGACGCTGGGTATTTCAAAGTAGGGCTTGACCGACTTAGCTTTCTTGACTCTGTTTTAATTTGTGAGCACTCTAACATATTTGTTAAGGCAGATGAAGGTGATATTTTTGTTTTTGTCAATAAAATCAAAAAAAAAACACTTGCTTTGTAATGTTATTTGACCTTAAGTGAAGTTTTTTAGTAGGTTTGAGGTCAAGAAGATTTGTTCAAATTCCTAAAACTTCATTTTGAAGATTTTTTGGACCACAATGAAGAATTTTTGGCCTCTTGTCATGGCAACACTGATCCCCAGTTAAAAAATTAATGACTGCCCTTTATGAAAAAAAGTCTGGATGGGTGCACATTCTATTTTGTTTCGCCCTCTGCTATTTGTCATTATTTGCTTTCGCAGTAAAAACATTCGGTTACACATGATCTTCTCGATTACCTCTCCATGCAAATTGGTTCAATTTATTTTGCATTCCAATTTTGCATTGCTTTGGAATCGATGAAAGATTGCATTTCTTTGGTAATGCACTCCTTAAATAACTGCTAGGTAGCGTAGCTCTAACACATTGCAGGGATCTAGGAAGAAGAAGAGTTAGACCTAGACTCCTACATGTATTTTAGCGTGTACTAGCACAAAAACAACAAGCGTACGAAAAAAAAGAGCGTCAGTTGTGCTGCTCTCTCGCATTCTCTCGAAATTAAAAACAAAACAGTTTTCGAACTCACATGTACACGCTGTCGATGTGAAAGCTATAAAACAGCTTTTGAATGTCGCTTATGGACGTTTAATGGGCCTGACAATCTCTGTTTTAGACACATAATTCGGAGCGCTCCGAAATTTGCTTGCTGGGCCCAAACAGGCACGTACGCAGAATTATATTTCGAAATATGTCTATGATCATTTTCTCTTGTTCCTTTATAATTTATGAAATTCCGGAGATAGGGGTTGAATCCCCTCCCCAAACACTGCGTACGTTCCTGCTTCAAAATATATATACATACATACATTTATTTACACGCAATTCTCTAAATTATCTTCCTTTCTTTTTTTATGGTAAATCAATTCAAATAACAAATATGTAAACGGATAATCGGATAAATGGATAATCGGATAACTGAATGAATTGAAGAAAGTGCCGTGTGCGTGAACAGTGTGGTCGCGAGGTGTTGCGTGAGATAACCTATTGCTATACTGAAGGAAGTTTCTGCCAGCAATGGCTGCAAGCTCAAATGCAGAAGTCCTCCCCGTATGAGCTACGTCCGTTGGCGGCATCGCGTCGTCACGATATCTCTGTTGACGGCGGCGGTGTTGGTGGTGGAACGCAATCGAATTCGATCGTCAGCGATTATATTATGAACAGCAAAGGCTACCGTGGGCCCGAGTATGCTCCAATGAAGTTGAAGTGCGGCATCGCGCCCATGCGAAACGGGAAGCGGAGTATGTATAACATGCTGAAGATAATCGGTGGGAAGGCATCGCGCAAAGGTGAATGGCCTTGGCAAGTCGCTATTTTTAATCGTTTCAAGGTGGTTGCTTTGGTGGTGGATAGCACTGAAAATCGATAGTATAATTAGATTTCTTTTGTCTCTCTCTCTCTCTCTCTCTCTCTCTCTCTCTCTCTCTTTCTCTATCGGCAATCTTTAAGGAGGCTTTTTGCGGTGGAACACTGATAGCGCCACAATGGATCTTGACGGCGGCACATTGTGTACGTAAAATCCTGTACGTTCGATTGGGCGAGCATAATTTAGACTATGAAGACGGTACGGAAATGCAGTTGCGTGTTTCAAAAAGCTTTAAACATCCGAATTTCGATAAAAAGACAGTGGACAGCGACGTTGCATTGCTAAAGTAAGTTATCCAATATCGATCGATCGATCGATCAAATTTTTAATAACAATTTGTATGTAATAATAAAAAAATCATAAAAAATTAATCTCACGCTTAGATTGCCGAAATCCATAAATACAACAACATGGATCGGATTCTCGTGTTTGCCGCGCCCCTATCAGCCGTTGCCGAAAAATCTCGATTGTACGGTCATCGGATGGGGAAAACGTCGTAATCGCGATGCGGCCGGCACCAGCGTCCTACATCAAGCCGAAGTGCCCATCATCTCCATGGACAATTGCCGTTCCGTTTATCAGGACTATACGATAACGAAGAATATGTTCTGCGCCGGTCATAAGCGCGGCCGTGTCGATACGTGCGCTGGCGATTCGGGTGGTCCGTTGCTGTGTCGCGACACGACCAAACCAAACCATCCGTGGACGATATTCGGTATTACGTCATTCGGTGACGGCTGCGCCAAGCGTAATAAATTTGGAATTTACGCCAAAGTGCCCAACTACGTCGATTGGGTTTGGTCGGTGATAAATTGCAATGGCAACTGTAAGCTGCATCAGCGCAATTTTGGCTAAGTTATGCTCTAAAATTCAAGCATAAGTACGCACACACGCATACACATTCACATAAACATGAACGTACACATGCATATATATTGATACGTATTTAAATACATACATATATAGGTACTTATATTGTATTTATTGTTATCGGTTAAGACAAATTATATTTCAAATTGGAATCGCATTCTGTTCAGTTATGTGCATGCACATACATACATAAACGAACATACATACATACTACCCAGAGAAAAAACCACATAAAATCAATCAAAACACATTGATTCGATGTGAAACGTCTAACGAAAGTCTAGTAACGTAGAAAAATTTTGATTCAATATGGAACACCATTGAATTAGAGGTGGCGCAATATCGACGATTTTAATCATAGAAACCATTTAAAATGATATTTTTCGGTATTGAATTAATATTAGATTGCTACTTAATTTAAGTGATATGAATTCTTGTAAAAAACCAGGTCGGTGGGTTCGATCCCTGCTCCAAGCAGAGCGTCGATTTTTTTTTTTTGTTTTTTTTTTTTTTTTTTGGGAAAAGTAGATAATTTAACATTTACATTATTTGAAAAAGCTGAGAAATAAAACAATTATTACAAAATTTTTATGCTTAAAAAATTAAAAAAAGATTCTATAGGAATTTCTTGAACGATGCTTGTGCGTTGACTTTTGGAAGACCCGACGAAAGCAACTTTGTTTTATTGGTTCTGCGCACCAACTTACATTTCTGCTCCCGTAATTTTTCCTTAAAATTTACTTGCCTGTTTTTTTATTCTCCATTTTTCCACAAATTCTTTGGCCTGCGGCAGGGTTCGAACTCGGCCTTCCAGATTTACAAGTCTAGCACTACTTCAACTACGCCATCGCGCGATATGATTTAAGCTTGCTAGATTGATTATATCAATGTACAGTGCAAAAAAAACTGTTCAATAAGGGGATCTTATGTGTGAAGAGTTTCCATATTAATTTAATAACGTTTTCTTATTGATTCAATAGGTAGCAACGTAAATTTCAACGCAATTCATGAATTAATATGAAAACAAACTCAAATTAATATGGTGCAACTTCAAATCAATGCAACTTTAACATACTCCACGAAATATATGGAAACTACATCAAATCAAAGTTGAAAATTTTTACTTTAATATGTTTCGGTATTATTTTTCTTCTATATTGAAACATATTGAATTAATATGGCTCGGATTTGATTTTAAGTTGCAGTTTTTCCCTCAGTGTACTTACCATAGGCATAAAAAATGCATCACGTCATCGATCGTTTTAGCTAGAGTGAACTGTCCCAGCGAGTTTTCGAGCATCAACACATACCTACAACATAATACATACATACATACATACATATGTATATATGCAGGTGGGTGGGGCACCTATCGAACCTACTTTTATCCACTACCGTTAGCGGATAATTGATCTGTGCACTGCTTACATACATATTTGGCTAACAAAATGTTTAAAGCGATGGATTTGCTTTTCCCAAGGACTGCATCGATTGTGCCCAAAGGCAATGAGCGATTTTCTTTTTGTGTGTGTATGTGTGTGTGTTTGCGCGCGGTTTAAGAGAGAAGCTGTTTGTACATGAGATGTTTACATTTACACTAGGTCTTTTTCGAAGTTGTTTAGTCATTCTGTTTTAGGCGATAATTAGCACATTTTAAACTGTCTTCACTGGGGATTTTAATAATACATATTTCAATGAATTTATGTTTTACTAATTATTTGAAGTTTTCAACAGACGAATATTAGCCCCCTAAAAAAATATGTTACAAACATTGGGATTTTGAAAATACATAGTATTCAAATCGAAATATTTCGTTTTCGCTAATGTAGCTTTGAATTTTTGCAAAAAAAAAAGAAACCACAAAAAACTTGGAAATATTTTCGTTCAGTGTACATAAGAATATAAAACAATTTATCAATTTTGATTTTAATTTCGCTATAAGAAAATTTTATTTATTTATTGCCGTTTTGTAGTATTTTACTTTGAGCGCACGCGTCTCGCCGTCTGCAAAAAGTAATTTGAGCCAAAAACGCTTGGAGCCTTTGATTTATGTAGTTTTGTAAATATTATTTGCAATTAACCTATATAGAATTTAAGATACATACATACAAACATATATTATTTCAAATGTTCGCTGCAGAGGCTGTGAATTTCTTCGAATGCTTTGTGTTCAAAAGTGTTTTCGTGTAAGAAACCCCGTACGCGTATTTGTAGGTACTTACTAATAATAATTAAAATGTAATTAAAGGCTTTTTGAAACAAAAATATATGGAATTTATATTTATGTACATATGTGGTCATTTGGATGACAAGTTGCGGTCGACATAAGCAATTATTGAGTTAATGGCATAGGAGCTATAAGGATGCCAGGGCGCTTATGTTTAATCCGTATTCATATAGGTACATGAAATGATTTGTTTTCCGAAACATTTTATGTGCACTCAATTTTATTTAGAAATTCGGAATATCCATTTTAACGGCCGAATTCGCGAAACTATTTCATTAACCCTCTTTTTAAATAAAATTTGGAATTTTTATTGTTTCACTATTTGATTTTAAAAATATTTAACGAATATTTAGGGCCGGTAAATAAATAAATTACAGTTTAAACTTCAGATTCCAGTTTAAACTTCTGGAAATGGAAAAACTAGTGTTGCCTGCTGGTTCCCCTAAAATGCTCCTTAAATCCCCCTAGATTCGAGATGTTCCCACTGAACAGTACAAAATTCGTTATGAAAAAAAAAGTAATTTAGAAAGAACAACAGTAGTTTCGACAGATTCCCTATAGAAAACACAATAAACGCACTTCACGTAATATGTTTATATACACGTACAAATTTGCGCATTTTGGCAAGACAATTACGAAAAGAAAAAAGTTTTTTTTCTATCGAACGTAGAGGTCGCGCATTGGTATATTTCTTCATATCTGTGGTGTTTACAGTCGGATTTTAAAGTTTGGTACATCAATGTTTTTGTCGCAAGGAGACCAATATGGAAGTCATAGACCTCAGGCGTACCGTTCTAGTACTTACCCTCAATATCTCAGTTCCTACCATCGTAATGTACCACCCTAATATTCGGGTTATTCGTAATTGGTAAATACAGTGTATATATATATATATATAAGTTATCGATCGCAGGAACCGACGATACGACTGAGAATATGTTTTGTAGTTTTTAAGTTTTTAGTTTGGGAAGTCAGTCGAGATTGGAATTTCAATAAAAAATGAAGAGAAATAATATATAAAAAATCAAATATACTGTAATAATTTAATTGGCGCCCAACGGAAAAATCTGAAATTTTATTTATTTTCAAGCGAACGCGGACTAATTTCTTTTCGGATTTCTGCGTGTTGTTGTGACCTGGACTGTAAAATCCAGCTAACAGGACTAAAGGAGCTTGGAATCTCCAATTCCAAGAATCTTGCAAAAGGATTTATGCTATTAAAGGACTTCATTAAAAGTTATGCGGAGATTTTGAAGGTTCCAACTTCGTTCCTGCGTCGTATGAGCATTTATAATAGATTTATTTTGCAATAGAAACATTGTAAAAAAATGTAAGTAGAGCGCTTCTTAACATTTAGTGTCCCTAGTCACGATTTTAAAAAATAACGATTGAAGATATTCGCTATATGATTGATAACGAAATAGACCTTCTGTGGGAATCCTTTAAAAATTTTAAACCAAATAAGCTGTGTGACAAAAGAACAAAAAATATGGACGCGGCTCAGTTAGAATCCATCGTGCGCGGAGCCGTTAGTAACGCCCTTGAATCACAAAAACGAGATTTTGATGCAAAGCTTATAGAAATTAACAACCGAATCGCGGGTATTTCTATGAACACTCCCGCAGGGGAGCCTTATAAAGAAATAGAAATACAACCAAATATTAAATGCGATGAGCCGTTAGATGTAGTAAAGTCTCTTCCCGACTTTGAAGGAAAGCAAGAGTCATATGTGGCATGGCGCAAAGCTGCTCATGTCGCATATAACATTTTCAAAAATTATGATGGTAGCTCAAAGCATTATCAAGCAGTAGCTATAATTAGAAATAAAATTAAAGGATCAGCAGATACAGTGCTGGCATCGTTCAATACTGTGCTAAATTTTCAGGCCATTATTGATCGATTAGATTTTACATATTCAGATAAGCGACCTATTTACTTGCTCGAATGAGACTTATCCACGCTTAGGCAGGGGACCATGTCGCTTGTAGAGTACTACGAGGAAGTTGAAAAGAAACTAGCATTAATTACACACAAAAATCGATAATGACGTATGAGACAAACTTAGCTACAGCCATGAATGAAAAATATCGATCAGATGCGCTATGCGTTTTTATATCCGGGGCAAGGAAAGCCCTTAGTGATGTCTTGTTTTCGGCTCGTCCGAAGGATCTACCATCCGCTTTGGCATTGGCCCAAGAAGTGGAGGCCAATCATTAACGGTACTCCTTTGCAACAAGTTATGCAAAAAGTTTGGAAATGAAGGTTGTTAAAAAGGAGCAGAGAACTCTATCAAACAATGAATATTGGGGACGACCTGAAACATTAATAAAAAATCCTTTTTACAATAAGGACCACGGTAACGGTAGACATAATGAACGTGTTAATGACAATCAGGAAATCGAACCAATGGAAGTCGATTTATCTTCCAGGTACAGACAAAGACCAAATCATAATTCTATTCAATCTCAGAAAAAACAAGCTATACCAAATAATCCATATTTCGAGCAACAACGCAATAATGTCTATCCGGCACTAGGGTCGAATAATTTTAACCAAGGCCACGCGTTTAAACGACCAAACAATGGCACAGGTCGATATACAGGCCCGAAACTACAACGGGTCAATTATTTGGTTGAAAGAAATTCCCAACCAACAAAGGAAACCAATGAATATTATGAAACAATAAAAGCAGAGGTTGACAAGTGTGATGACGACATTCAAAACTTCGATGACATTATTTTTTAGGGAGTACTCCCTGCTGCCGTACATAGACAAATGGTACGCAGGGAAAAAAATTCGTTTGCTAGTGGACACGGGAACTTCAAAAAATTATATAGTACCGGGTCTGCTTCTGGGAGGTGTGCAGACAGTAGAATCTCCATTTAAAGTTAAGTCCATTCACGGATTTACTAGGATTAATAAGAAATGTAAGATACAACTTTTCGGGGTTAACACTGATTTTTTTATTTTACCATGTTTAACGACATTCGACGGCATTGTCGGTCTCGACCTGTTAACACGGGTGAATGCCCGAATTGATCTAGCTAAACAACAGATCCAATTTGATACCAGTTACAATTTCTTAAATGCAAAAATGTTAATTTTCTGAAAGTAAATGACACAGACGTACCATTAGTCATAAAAGACCAATTTAGGGCTCTGATTAACAAAAGAGCAAACGCATTTGCTAATCCAACAAAGAGTCTTCCTTACAACACAAATATTGTGGCTACGATTCGTACTACAAATAATGATCCTGTTTATTCAAAACTGTACCCCTACCCTATGAGCGTAACAGACTTTGTTAATTCAGAGGTTAAACAACTTTTGAATGATGGCATTATAAGACCCTCTCGGTCACCTTATAACAATCCAATCTGGGTTGTCGATAAAAAGGGGACTGACGAGACAGGAAATAGGAAAAAGCGATTAGTGATCGACTTCAGAAAGCTGAACTCAATTACGATAGATGATAAGTACCCCATTCCTAATGTCACAATGATATTATCCAACCTAGGTAGATCAAGCTATTTCACAACACTAGATCTGAAATCTGGCTTTCACCAAGTAAATCTCTCAGAGCGGGATAGAGAAAAAACAGCGTTTTCCGTAAACAACGGAAAATATGAATTCTGCAAATTGCCTTTTGGACTGAAAAATGCCCCGAGTATTTTTCAAAGAGCAATCGATGACGTTCTGAGAGAACAAATCGGAAAATTTTGTCATGTCTATGTCGATGATATTATCATTTTTTCAGAAACAAAGGAAGATCATTTAAAGCATATAGACTGGGTTTTAGGACGTTTATATGACGCAAATATGCGAGTTTCAGAAGAAAAATCACATTTTTTCAAAACCAGTGTGGAATATCTGGGTTTTATTGTATCAAAGGATGGTATAACTACCTCTCCTGAAAAAATAAAAGCAGTTTCTCAATACAAGGTCCCGGAAACTTTGTTTGGTGTTCGTTCGTTTCTCGGGCTAGCCAGTTACTACAGATGTTTTGTTCAGGACTTCGCTACTATGTTATAGCAAAGCCCATAACGGACTTGTTGAAGGGTGAAAATGGGAAAGCTAGTATCAGTCACGAAAAATTTTGGTTAAATTTAATAAACCACAAATGAGGGCATTTGAGAAATTAAAGTCGGTACTAACATCTGAGGATGTTCTTCTACGATACCCAGACTTCAAAAAACCTTTTGACCTCACCACTGATGCTTCAGCATCAGGTATTGGAGCCGTCCTATCACAGGAAGGAAAGCCTATCACAATGATTTCAAGGACATTGAGGGGACCAGAAATTAACTTTGCCACAAATGAAAGAGAATTGTTGGCCATTGTCTGGTCACTAAAAAAGTTAAGAAATTACCTATATGGTGCAAAGACTTTAAACATTTTCACAGACATTTTCACTTACATTTTCTGTCTCGGACCGGAATCCGAACGCAAAGATAAAACGCTGGAAAGCCTTCATCGAAGAACATAATGCAAATATTTTCTACAAACCCGGCAAAGAAAATCTTGTGGCCGACGCCCCACAGTGGTTATTTGGTGGCAAAAAGTCCATTTTTCGACCACCGGATTTCAAAAAATTAATGATTTAGTTTTGTAGAGGATTGTCCAAACAAGAGAAATGCATAATTTTTTTTTTCAAAAATTCATATTTTTACAAGAAAAACCCGTTGGAATTCGCATTAAGATTATCTGGCAATAATTGACTAAAATTTTCATTAATTCAGTACTGCATTAAGGGAGCGTCCATAAATGATGTCACGCATTTTTTGCGATTTTTAGACCCCCACCCCCCCCTTTGTCACAAACCTGTTACATATGAGCTAACCCCCTCCCCCCCTGTGTCACGTCACAATTAATATGAAAAAACAGTATAGGCCAATTCACAATTAATGCTAATTTAAGGTTAAATATGCTAACATGTTTTTTATATGGAGTTTTGACATCTCACGCCTACTTTAAACATTAAACCTTAAATTAGCTTGCACTTTGTGACACATATCACTAATTTTATAAATATGATGCTATTTTTCATATAAAAAAATTAATGTAACAAAATCTTTATTTTATATTTTGTTTGTAGTAACAACGGTAACAACGTTTTCTTCCTTAGTAACAGTTTTATTTTATAGAATATATGCATCGTTTTTCTCAATTAAAAAATTTACTTTCTCGGATAAATTTTCTGAGTTCTTCATCACCACTCCATTGCTTTATTGTTTCATTTTGCACGATGCTTTTGACTTGTTAGAGCATTTAACGTTGGATTGAAAAAGCGACTGAAAAAGTTTATTTTTGTCCATTTTGCACAATATGTATGCCGCACTATTGTTCGATTGACATTTCAAATTAAAATAAAACAGCTGATTTTTTATCGATACATAATGTCTCAATTAAGCTAATGCAATGTTTACACGGCGATTGCCTTATACTTAGTTCATAGTACAAAAATTAACGCATTTTTTTAAACAAATTTTACTATGAAAAGTGTGACATAACATGCTTGGGAACCCCCCCTCCACCCTATGTCACAAAACTGTCACAGATGAGCTGACCCCCTCCCCCCCCACCAAACGTGACATCATTTATGGACGCTCCCTAATGGAAAAATTTTTTTTTTTTAGTAAAATATAACATTTAGTCATGGATTGATCGAAAGATTCATTTAGATACGATAAAGAGTTTAAAAGTTAAGCGCAAATGCAAATGACCCTATGAAAAACAGCACATGTTAAACTTTGTTGGTAAAGAACAAATTTGTGTTATGATGTGTTATTTTCTAATGGGGCAAAAATGGAAGTTTAGAGTTTATTCTAAGATATTATGGAAAAAAATGCTCGGCATAAATTGGCACTTTTTAGAAATCATCAATTTAAAAAAAAAACCCAGCATAATTGTAATATAAATTTCAAAAAAAATTCTTTAGTATACTTTTAGGCATACTTAGTCTTTAAGCCGAATTATAATAGCAACAGCTAACTAATTAAAGAAAAGAGCGAATAAAAGAAGTATGAAAACCAAATCAAAGCAAAAAACAAGAAGAAGAAGATTATTTTTAACAATTTGCAAGGGAAACAGCAGAATTTTTTATTAAGGAATACAACTGGTATTTCATGCCTGTCACAGTGCATAAGATACTCATACATGGAAAGGAAATTATGGATGCGGCTGTACTTCCAATCGGAATTTTATCTGAAGAAGCTGAAGAAGCAAGGAATAAAGATTATAGAAAGTACAGGTTGATGTTCTCTAGAAAATTCAACAGAACTTCCACAAATACTGATGTTTTCCACCGTCTGCTGGTATCATCTGACCCATATATAAGTCATATAAGACGTCAACCAAATAAACAACATTTGGAGTTAGATGATATTGTTAAATATATGATCTGTGATGAATAAAACTTTAAATTATTTGTTATTTTTATAAATTATGCTCATTTTATCGTTTGTTTAATACCGCTATTACAATTTTTTCAAATATTTTTGTTTTCGGTGGTAGGGGGGTGGATGGTGGGCGCGTCCGATTTTTATAAAAATTTGTTGATACTTCGGCTTTTCTACAACCTATCTTTGTGCAAATTTTCACCGATTTCTGTAGCCTCCTAAACGTTTTATGAGGAAAAAACGTTTTGGGTTGTACGGGGGGTGGGTGGTGGGTGTGTCCAATTTTAATAAAATTTCGGTGATGCTTTGCCTTTGCTATAACTAAACTTTGTGCAAAATTTCGTTGATTTCTGTAGCCGCCAACGTGTTTTACAGGGAAAAAAACTTTTGGGTTGTATGGGGGGTGGGTGGTGGGCGTGTCGGATTTTAATGAAACCTTACATTTTTCTTAATTATGCCAAAAAAAGACTCTGTGCCAAGTTTCATTATTCTAGGAGCACTCCTTCTACTTTTTGCCAAGAAATGTATGAAGCCTAACCACTGTGCGTCGTCGGCTAAATTTTGCGTGAGTTATTTCGCTTTATATTTTGAGTGCGGTCTGTGAGACCGCACGTCCTCGTTTGTGTTATAAATTGATGCTGACGGTGATTTCGTTTCTTTGAGATTTTGTTACCTAAAATGTCAAAAAACGGTCAACCAAAGACTGCAGGCCGGATATCCGGCTGGCTGCTAGGCCGGATAGCCGGATATCCGGCAGCCGAAAATCGCAGTTTTTTCTTATATATTTTTGGTTTTTAAAGCCATATTGAACGGCGTATCATTGATCCTGAGGGTTGCCATTTGGTAGAAAAAATTTTGAACGTAATTTTTTGACACAGCACACATTTTAGTAGTGCATGTTTCAAGTGGTTGGACAGAAGTGCAATGAAAAATCTCCGAAAATGGAAATTTTCTGTGAAAATGTTAGCGGAACTGCATCCGGCTACCTCCAATCGCTCCAATTTCTAATCTTCATCCTAGTACAAATACAATATAGCAAATGTTTAATGTGAGGTATCCGGCGGCCGGATATAGATGGTTTCCTGTATCCGCCCGGACACTAAATTTCAGGCCGGATAGGACAGATACCGGATAGTGGCAGGATATCCGTTGCAACTCTAGCAAAGACTGCCAGTAAAAATGACCAAATTCGACTCTTGTCGACATTTTATGGTTTATTTTTGAGAAGAATATATTATTCATTCAGTATTTTGGAATCCAGCGACCTCGAAGGAATTTTATTGAATGCATACATTAAATATACAGGCTTTAGGTCGTCAATTTATATATTTATTTATTTATTTTTCCGAATTTTCGGTTGCCTCCGGGATCTTCAGGGATTTATTGATCAATGACAGTATTTAAATTAAAAACATTTAAACGATGTTGAACATTAAAACAAAAAACGAAAAGCAATAATAACAACAAAAAAAACAGAAAAAACACTAACAGAAAAATTATACACAAATTTATCCGCACACTCTCTCTGCTTCATCTATATTAAGATTTTTATGTTTTTTGTGTTCTTTATATTTCATTGTAAGAGAAGTTAAAGTAATTAAAAAATTAATTTTCCTGTGGTGATATACCAATAGTGATCTCAAGCTATAAAGTCTGAAAATTGCCTTTAATTATTTTATTGTTAGATTAAGTATAAAATAAATCCTTTTTTTATTAAAATTGCATATCTTATTTAAAATTAGTAGCTATTCTAAGGGATAACAACAAAAAAAAGGTACAATACTTTCTCATGAAGGTAGAACCCATCCCGTAAAGATAGCGGTCTGTGAGACCGCACGTCCATGGTAGTGTAACAAAAATGGAACGTCCACAGTTAAAGGTTAATGTCTTGTATACTTAAGAATTTACTCCATTCAACTTATTCGGGCCGAGGTACACTTGCATGGTGTACCTTGGACCGTTCGAGGTTGGTATGGAAAAAGTAGTTTTTCTTTTTATTGTTCAGAAGTAAAATTCGTCATTTAATGCCGAAAACATATGGGAAAATAATATAAAAGAAACACCAAAGATAATCTTTTGTAAAATTTATTGCATTGAAAATAGTGAAATCCGGTCCATAAACAGTGAATCTGCATCACCGATCAGCTTGTATGTGTTAGTGATACTAAACCCAGTAGAAAATGTCCCGCGGGGCTGTCCTCGTGAAAATGGGAGTCGCACCACCTGCCTTCGTGGAGGTTGCGCGCGGTGATATTTCTACACGAATGTCATTACGCTTCACCTCGGACGAGTTCATTCGCATGGCAGCGGGAAAGTCCACAGGACGCACTGCATGACATGTTCATCGAGACGGAGCCGGTACGAAATGGAAATGAAACGCAATTGTGTGTTTTCTTTTTAATTTTTTAAAGTTTATATTCAAAAGTTTTTATTATTTCAGTCTCTTTGGGAACATTTATTTTTATAGATGAAACAAATTACAATACGATTGTAATTTAGAAACATGTCACTGCCACTGCCTTACTGTAAATTAGGCTATAAACATAAATATCAAATCCAATGAAAAAAAAAGAAAAAAATAATAAATTTAAAAAAATTCAAGGAGCTGCTTCAACATTCACTCAATGTCAATCTCACGGCGACGTTTTTGGCGGTTTACATATTTTAAATATTTATTTTTATGGAGTTTAAATGCCACTCTCAATTCTCCAATAAAGTGAGACTCTGGAATTTCAGACTGGTACGAGGAGCCTGAAAAGATGGAAGAAAATTAATAACATGGAATTCGATGATATAAAATTTTTTTTCGATGGAGTACTTACGGTAAATTCCATTGAAGAGGGCCCGGTGCTCTTTGAAGGCTTTTTTGCTATTTACTCCGTCCACATTATAATCCATAATTATGGCCATATCAATTACATTGCCCAAATTTTTTTTTACTCCATCCGGAAGGAGCAGAGATTTGAGCGTTTCAATCTAACGATAGTAAAAGAAATTATGGCTTTTAATTTGTTCACCACATGAGGTGTGGGTTTTACTCACGTGCAGTTCAGAACCCTGTTGCATTGCATTATTTACAGCACGGAGGTCATCTTCACTTCTTAGGGGAAATATCTTTGTAGCGCTCGCTATGTTCTTCTTAACTATTTGTTGCAGCATGCTTGAAACTTCGCACTGCTTTTTCATTAGAGCATCGATTTTTGCATCCACGTGTACTAGAGAGAATAAATTTACTGTAGCATGGAAATGAAGTGTGGAAAAATGTAAGTTTACCTTGATATGCTGCAAATCTCTCATCGATTGAATCTGAACAAAAAGATACCTATACATTAATAACGGTTATTGGAAAATATATTTGTTAAGCTTACTTTTAACGATGGTTTCTCTGGTCCTTGCTTGTGAGGTTTTGAATGCTGCTGCTACATGGAATATTTGTTATATTTATGTTTTCATTCTGCATTATATCCTCTAATTCGTCTGTCTCAATATGTTTAATTGTAGTGTAAAGTTTACGACGGAATTTTCTTGCAGCCATTTTCTCTGTAAATCGATTTAGTTTAAATTATGAGCGATTGGAATCAATACGAATGAGTTTTCAAAGGGTAAACAAACAAGTTTATAATAAATAGCATCTAAAGGAAAAAATTCTTCTTGTTCTGACATTTCACGAGAAGCAACAACTATTCCTAGTTCTGACATGGAATGCATTGGCTCGACGAAAAAATTTTGTATTTCTAAAAATCGTTTCCCTATAACAAATTTTTTCCATTACATTCTTTGAATCCTGTTATTTTGATGTGAACTGATTCACGTATACGGCAGTAATTGTTGGGTTGACGCAAAGTCAGTTTGAAAGCTTCGTTCTCAAATGCAATAATTTCTCCATATCTGTCAAACTTAAAACGATATTGTTTCTTATCGGGGAAAAAAGATTGCTGAGCAGAATGCTTCATAAGTTGTTCAAGGATGTAAGTGGGCTTTCTTACTTTTGTTTTAATTTCTTGAAGATAATTTTCGAATTTATATGCAGTGAAATCTTTAACAGTTTTAGCAATGTGAAGAATTTTGTGACATTGTATGTAACAGTTTTTGGGAAGTAAATGTTAGGAAAAACTTGACAAAATCTTGTAATAACTTTTCGGCCACTTCTAAATTAACTCGAAAACTTTTTTTTGACGAAAGGAATCTATACGCACAATGCAATAATAGGAAATGGTAATACATGTCTTCATGCATAATGTTTTTAACAACTACTACACCCGTATAGAGGATGAACTGCCTAAACTCAGTAGCCTTCCATAAATATACCTCTTCTAAGCTTCTTGGCTTGCGAGCGAATTCGCCAGGCATAAATTGCGATAAAGAAATTAGCCGTGTTGATATTTCACTTTTGCTTTTTGGAGATAAATGGAAATTAGTTTGGTTTTTCAATATGCTACACAACATTTTCCTTGTTACTCCTAAATCAGGAAAATGCATGGGGTCCAAGGGAAACTGGCTAACCATTTTTACTCCCAACTCTTCTAATATGGTTTTTCTCGACCTAAAAAATTCTAAGTGGTGCAATATATCCCTGCGCTCAGAAAAATCTTCATCAGTCCTTTCAATAGAAGTAATTGTTGCAAAGTGATGGAGGAGTAAAACCTTCTCAAAAACCAGCCCTATCTGGCCTCCGGATAGGATTCAGCTGTAAGGGTCCCACCCTACCCAAAAGTCGGTAGGAGTTGTGACTGCCACTACCGGCGGGCGCGGCGAAACTATAAGCTGCGTCGCCAGCGGTCAAACCACGCTTTCAATGGCAGAAGGTTGCAGCGGAGGAGATATCACTGCGAAAAATCCTAAAAGGATGCAAAGGAGTGCAGTTGTCGACGGAGATACGGACTCCGAAAGCATCAAATCGATGAACACCGCTGAAGAGGATGCGCTTTTGGGCTCCCCCCGGTCGTGTATGGGTGCCAGTTTCCCTAGTAGGAACGGGCCCAGACTCAGGCCAACTAAGGAGGGACGAAAAGCACTCGCGGACTATAAAGCCGGCCTCAAGATCGCTGCTAGGCTAGAGGGATCGGAACCTATCAAAAGAAGAGACCGAGAGGTTGAAGTGGGCGCGGGAGACCGTCGAAAAGGGCCGTCTGCATTTTGACAGCAAGGCTAAGTTCGCTGCTACCAATCCTGCCTTTGCAAACAAAGTAGAGAAGGGGGTAGCAAGGAAAATTGCTGACAAAAGGCAGCGGTCCTCAGAAGCGGATTCACCGGCCTCGAAAAGACCTAGGTCCAAGGGCGAAGTACCTCCCAAGAAGGATGGTGCACCTTCGACTTCGAAGGTGGCTGCAAGAAGCAGCGATGTGGCCAAAAGGCATTTGACCGTGGCACTCCTCGACACCAACAATCCCTTGGGGCAGATGACGGTGGAGCAGTGAAAGGCAGTGAAGTTGAAGCTGATAGAGCTGCTCGTTGCAAGGATGGAAGCCTCGCCGGATCAGCCTGTGCCCTCCTTTGACGGTGCCGGCTGGTTCAACGGCGTGAAAATCGTCAAATGCAATGATTAACCAACCCTGTGCTGGATTAAGGGGTTAGTACCTGGTCTGACAGGGCTGTGGAAGGGAGCAAAGCTCCAAATCGCTGACATAAGCGCCATCCCGAGTGTGCCGAAGGCGAAGCTACTGATACCTCGCAAGGTGAAACCGGAGGCTGCCCTGAAGCTACTACAGAAGCAAAACCCGGAGGTACCTACTGACGATTGGAGGATCCTGCACGTAGGGAAGCCCGTAACCCAAGACGGGGGCAGAACTACATCCTCCAAATTAGTAAGAGGACTGAGGACATCCTATACCCCAGATTTGGCAAGATGGCCTGGGGGATCGGGAGCGTGTTTCTACGTCTTAAGAAACGGCACCCGAAGGACCTAAATAAAAACACGCTGGAGGAGGGCGAAGTGGAGCGGGACCTGGAATAGCTCGCCGCGGCTGCCTCGAAACTTAGTGTCGGGAACACCGGTACAACGGCGGGCGGAGAGGTGTAGATGCTGGATGGTGCAGAACAACAAGCAGACCAAGCTGCGTTGTCTGCAGATAAACCTGCAGCATAGCTGCTCGGCGTCCGCCGAGCTACATCGAACCCTCGAGGAGGGTAAGTACGACGTGGCTTTGGTTCAGGAGCCATGGATCTCTGGTAGTAACCAGGTCTGTGGACTGAAGTCACGTCGTTTCCACGTTTTCTTCGGTAAAACGGTATGTAGAACTCGTACTGCGGTCTTAGTTAAGAAAGACATTAATGCATATCTTCTTACTAACTATAGTAATGATGATCTCACAGTGGTGGCTTGCGAAGAAGATGAGGGCGAACCGATTATCGTCGCATCTGCATACCTGCCCCATGTGGACGATGCACCCCCAGCACACCTTTGCAGAATGGTGGAAGAAGCCTCTGAAAGGTGCTGGAAGATGGTTATAGGCGCAGACGCAAATGCTCATCATACGGTGTGGGGAAGCAAGGACATAAATGAACGGGGTGAGTCACTTCTCCACTTTATTCTTACTTTCAAACTAGCTATTGCCAACAGAGGGGAGGATCCTACATACAAAGGTCCTACCTCTGAAAATGTACTCGATATATCTCTTTACACGGATTGTAACACAGTGATAGATGAGTGGAGGGTGCTGGATCAGCTATACCTCTCTGATCACTCTTACATCCATTTCTCTTTTTATCTCTGAACCGAAAAAGACTCTCGTACAAGAATCCCAGGAAAACAAACTGGGAGCTGTATAGGGAACTTATGAAGGATAAATTTTCTCGGAAGTGTAGGACAGGGACGAGGGAGGACATTGAATACTCCCTCAAATATCTTGTAGATCTTTCAGTGAAGAATTTTAAAATAGCTTGCCCCCTTACTAGGCCCAGGTCTAAATCCAAGCCCCCCTGGTGGAACGAGTGGTTGGCGTGAGGCTAAAGAGAAGTTCAAGTTGGCCAAGGTAGTTGACTGTGCAGAATGTTGGGGGGAATACAGGGATGTGCGCCGGCTATTCAAGGCTGCAAATAAGGCCACTAAGAGGGACTCGTGGAAGGACTTCTTTGGCCGCATTGAGGGGGTCCCGGAACTGTCCAGGTTAAGGAAGCTGCTTGCAAGGTCAACAACCTCGCCGGGGCTCATAAAGCGACAAAATGGTGAATGGACGGACAGCGCCAGAGGCTCTCTTGATGCTCTGCTGGAGGCGCAATTCCCAGAGAGCCGAGAGCTCGGACCTAAAAACATCACAGGATGCCTGTAAAAACAGTCCTCCTGACGAGACAAAGACTCTACTGGGCAATTGACTCGTTCGACCCGTAAAAGTCCCCGGGTAGGCACAAAATAATTCCGGCCATGATTCAAAAGGCAAAATACACCATTGCATCATGGCTACTGACCATCTACAGGGGATGCCTAGAACTGAACTATGTACCTGAACCCTGGAGAGTCGCAGAAGTCGCATTCATACCAAAAGCAGGTAGAAGCGGTCACTGCACGGCCAAGGACTACAGGCCGATCAGTCTGACATCATTCCTTCTAAAAATCATAGAGAGGGTCATCGAATCGTGGATCAGAGAGAGCCCTAACAATTCTCTGTCCAGGGATCAACACGCATACACAAAGGGCAAGTCGGTGGAGACGGCCCTGCACTCGGTGGTGGGATCAATTGAGACGACACTGGAACGAAAAGAATACACGCTGGGAGCCTTTCTAGACATAGAGGTAGCCTTCAATAATGTGACATTTGAAGCCATTTTGAGGGAGCTCTACGAACTAGAGATTTGTCCAGCAACGAGACAATGGATAGGCAGTGTCCTAGCCCGAAGGTTTATTGCCGTAGAATAACGGGGTCCTCAACTTTCAGACAAACCAGCAGGGGTACACCACAGGGAGGGGTACTGTCCCCACTGCTGTGGAACTTAGTGGTTAACAGACTACTTATAAAACTCAACGAGAAGAGGCTAAACACTACTGCGTACGCGGATGACCTCTTTATCCTAGTCGCAGGCCGCTGCAACAACACTTTGAGGTACCTCATGAAGCTAGCACTGAACGATGTATATGCTTGGGCCACCTCAGTGGAACTCTCAATCAACGCTCAAAAAACGGAACCTGTACTCTTCACTAGGAGGTATAATATTCCACCGATACCCCCCATAAGGCTAGGGGGAGACATCGTACCGCTCAAAACACGTGCGAAATACCTGGGATTAGTACTAGACAGTAAACTCTCCTGGAAGCGGAATACCGAAGAAAGAGTGAAGAAAGCTTATAGTGCTCTTTATGCCTGCAAGAAATTGCTAGGCAAAACATGGGGGCTAAGGCCTTCACTTACTCACTGGGCATACACAGCCGTGGCCAGACCTATCCTTTTATACGGAGTTCTGGTATGGTGGACGGCGTTAAACAAGAAGGCAAACTCAAGGATGCTGGAATAGGTACAACGAGGCGCTACACTCAGCGTCACAGGGGCTTTGAAGACCACTCCAAGCAAAGCCCTAGATGTACTACTTCACTTACCACCCCTGGACCTTGAAGCTGCTTTTGCAGCAAAGAAAGCTGCAATGCGGCCCACTGCTTCGGGGCAATTCAAGAAGAGAAGCTATGGACACAGCTCTCTTGGCGAAGAATTCGCGGGGGAACGTGACTATGTCACCCCACAATCAAATCTAAGAAGACGATTCAAAGCTACCACTGATACAGAACTCATGGAGCAAGTAGCCCACCAGGGTGAAGTCTTCAATTTTTACACAGACGGATCGAAGATGGCGATGGGAGTAGGAGCCGCTGTCTACTGCCACGAGCTCAGAATTGAGCGACTCTTCAGACTACCTGATTACTGCTGAGATCTTCGCGGCAGGTGAAGCGGCAAAACTCGCACTAATGGCAGAAACTCGTAACAGCCTAATTAATATTCATATAGATAGCCAAGCAGCAATCAAAGCTCTAGTATCTGGTGTTATCAAATCCAAACTCGTGTTGGAGTCTAGGAACGCCCTCAACAGACTTGGAGGAAGCAGAAAAGTGCAAATTCTCTGGGTCCGTGCTTATACGGGAGTCGAGGGCAATGAGAAAGCGGACGAATTAGCTAAGGAAGGAGCTACCCTCCCTGAAGTTTCGGATGAGGTGCCCTCTCCACTAGCGTCCGTCAAGTACAACCTAAATGAACAGCTTATTAGATCTGCCGAACGAAGATGGCGCAATACCCCAACGTGCAGACACACGAAAATACTATGGAACTCGTACAAAAGGAATAACACAGAATTGCTATTGCAACTTTTGCGAGCGGACTGCAGGATATTAGTTCAGGTGATAACAGGACATTGCCTGCTGGGTGCTCATCTGTTTAGTATGAACTTAGCACCCACAGACCTCTGTCGGAGGTGTTTGGAACCAGGGGGCAAAGGAAACCGTGGAACAAGTACTATGCCACTGCCCGGCTCTCACACGATCAAGACTTGGTTTCTTTGGCGAGCCATGGCTGATTGATCTGCAGTGTATGACTGAACAAAATCTGTCAAGAATATTAAACTTCCCGAAGAAATCTAAAGCCTTTGGAAACTATATGCTCCAAGGCTAAACAGAAACTTTCTCCAACATCGCATCAACATGTACTGGCACAGCTAGAGACCCATGCGGTCTATGCTCGGTCTTAAAGGCCACCCAGTTAAACCTAACCTAACTACATTTGCGCCTTTTTTCATTCTCAGTTTGGGGCCATTTTTCAGTGAGCCTTCAAGGACTTTTCAAAATAGAAAACTAAAACTTTAAACTGTTTCGCGCTGATAGGCATGGTCACGGTGGAGGTGTTGCTATCTTTGTCAGGTCTGGAATTGCTACCAAGCTCCTCCTGAAATCTGAAGCAGACAGCACATGTGAGTTTTTGTTTTTAGAAATCCGCAGCGACAGTGGTAAGCTACTTTTGGGTTGTGTATATCGACCCAACCGAAACATTGACTTTAGCCATGTTAACAGTATATTGGAACGTATTTCAGTCATGTACCCAGAGGTTATAATAGCCGGAGATTTCAATTCTAACATTTTCGAAGATAATTATATACTTAATTCCATGGCATCTCTTGGTCTTACGCCCTCAAATTCCTCCATTGCCACACACTTCACTAGGTCCTATAGCTCCCTACTAGACGTTTTTTATGTTAACAATCGATCGAAAATAATTAAAAATGATCAAGTATCTCCACCACAGTTTTCAAGGCATGACTGTATTTTTCTGTCATATGACTTTGAACTACACCATGCAATTCCAACATTCCAATACAGAGATTACAGGAATATAAATTACACGGACCTTGGAATCGCCTTAGACAACATCGAGTGGCACTCCACGAGATGGATGGTCTCGGTTGATGATCAAGTCAATTTCTTTAACAATAATATACGTTCTCTTTTTGATAATTTCGTTCCATTAAAAACAATTCGGCAAAACAAACTAGCGAATAAACCCTGGTTTAATGCCGAAATTGCTCATTTCATTCGGAGCCGTGATCTTGCCTACTCTCGCTGGAAACGATATCGCACTCCTGATTTTTTAGCGGAATTTAAGCAGGTGAGAAACAAGGTAGTGAATGATATAAAAAGGCTGAAATCTGATTATTTTAAGGAACAATTTAGTAATGCCCGTGGTGGCAAGCAAACCTGGACTCTTATTAAAAATTTGGGACTAAGTAATAAAAATCACCATAGTTCTGATGGCGTTGACATAAATGTAGATGAATTAAATGCCCATTTCGTCTCTCAATGCGCACGGCCTGCAACGAAGGACATTGGCTCTAACTCCGCTTTAATCGAAAATGATGAAGGATTTTCATTTTATTGCGTTGACGATTGTGATGTTGTAGAAGCTATCTTGAGCATAAAATCCTTTGCGATCGGCCTGGACGATATTCCTCCTAAATTCATCCTAGCAATCCTACCCAAAATTCTACCTACGATCACACACATCTTTAATAGCATAATAACCAAGTCCGTGTTTGCGATCTGCTGGAAAAGAGCGAGGGTTATCCCTATTCCCAAGAACAATGGTGAATTCCGCCCTATCTCGATTTTGCCATTCATGTCAAAGGCTTTAGAAAGGATCATGCATACCCAAATTACTCAGTACTTATCATCAAGATCCCTTTTGACAGATAAGCAGTCAGGCTTCAGACGTAATCGTAGCTGTGTGTCTGTTATTATTAATGTAGTTGAGGATATTCGCGCTGCACTTGAAAACAATGAAGTTTCTGTTTTATGTCTTCTCGATCATTCGAAGGCCTTTGACAAAGTTGATACTAGTATTGCCTGTCTAAAACTTAATCGAAATTTCAACTTCTCTTCTTATGCAACGGGCCTATTAAAGTCATATTTAACCGAAAGATCTCAATCTGTTTGTGTTGGGGATTTTAAGTCAAAACTTCTGCCTCTGACAAGTGGTGTCCCTCAAGGATCAATTCTTGGCCCCTTGCTATTTAACACATATATCAACGATCTTCCTTCTGTATTGAAAAATTGCGATATCCATATGTATGCTGATGATGTGCAGCTTATCCAAAGGTGTAAACTTAATGAGCTAAATCTGGGAATTTCATTCCTTAACGATGATCTGGAAAAACTGCACGTATGGGCATCTCAGAATTCTCTTGAGATCAATGCCAGAAAGTCTAAGTGTCTCATAATTGGCAAGCGTCCTGTTGATCTTTTTGATGCTCCTAACATTAAACTTGGCAGTTCTGTAATTGAATTTTCTGAATCAGCTAAAAATTTGGGTATCATCTTCAACCGCAATCTTTCATGGAGTAATCATATTTCCGCTGCTACGGCTAAAGTCTACGGTCTTCTCCGATCTTTATGGGTCATGCAAAACCAAACTCCGCAAAACATTCGCCTACTCCTGGGAAAGACATATCTTGTACCAGTTCTGCTATATGGCGCCGAAATATTCGCTAACTGCGAATACGAAAACATGAGAAAGCTGAATGTAGCTTTTAACAACATAGCAAGGTATATCTTTAACCTTAGAAGAACCGACCATGTGTCTGAATATAGTCGCCTAATATTTGGTCTTAGCTTTAAAAATTTGCTTAAATTTCGAACCGTTCTATTTCTTCATCGTATAATATATACAAGAGAACCCTCTTATTTGTACAGCAAGCTAAGATTCACCCACTCTCCTCGCAACCTCGATATTAGTCCCTTTTGGCATCGCTTGCGTTTATCTGAAAGGCATTTTTTTCTTTTCTCTGTGCAGCTCTGAAACTCACTACCATCGAATATTCAGTTTACAGCAAACGTCGTTAAGTTTAAAAAATTGGCAAAAAGTTTTCTTGAGAGTACTTAGCATTTAAGTTATTGATTGTTATTTTTCTTCATATATGTATGAAATTCCACTCTACATTTTAAGCTTATAAATTAAATTACTTTTATTGCATTATGTAGATATCTGCACATATTCCTTTTCTCTTCTTACTCTTTCTTTCTTTCTAATGAAATTTTTTCTTTCTAATTCCTTTGCATCACCTACACTAATTTTAAGACCTTGTCTTCTTGTGTAGGATTCAACATTTCAAATAAATAAATAAAAAAAAAAAAAAAATTTAAAAAAAAAAGTCGTCCCTACAGTGTTTTTAGATGCCTATCGAAAAATCAACAAAACTTCAAAATCCCTTTCAGGGTGCCGTCGTCGGCAAGACTCTTATGAATTCCACGATAAAAAAGCGAGCTCGAGGCGAGCTCGTTGCAAACGTTACGAATTCTTATCGCATTTTCTCTTCGAATCGAACGCAAAATACGATAAAAGCGCGAGAATCAAGATAAACTTATAAACGAAAAAAAGTCATTCATTTCAATTCGGCGTAGACGGCGTAATGGGTAAGCAGACTAGAAAAATGACTACACTGAAAAAATTTTGCATCGTTGTTTCTACAATAGGAAGACGTAGAAAAATATAATAGAATCCACGTAAAATACAAAAAGTTTTACTGTAAATATAATAGTTTCTACTGTTTCCCACTCAAGGACTGTCCCAGAAATAACTGTCCTTTTGTTTTTAGGCTATTTATAAAAAAGTGTAAGCTCTATAGCAACATATTTGGTACCTAAATAAAGTATAAATATTGCAGATTAAAAAAAAATACCCATTCGTAAAATAAAAGAGCTACTGAAAAGATGTCGTCTCAACAAGAAGAAAAGCGGAAAGCAATTATTTACAAACACCTGGAAAATCCAAACACCACGTACACAAAGATCGCTAAAGAAGTTGGCGTGTTCGAAAAAACTGTCGGTAGGACCATAAAACGATACAGACAGCTTACCCCTTCATCAAAAACACCAGGATCAGGGAGAAAAAGTGGTCCAGCGAACCAAGCGGTGGCCCAGAATGTTAAGCGGCTGTTTACTCAGAATCCAGGCACTTCGGTTCGTGATATGGCAGCAAAAGCGGGAACATCGAAGTCAAGTGTTCAACGGATTAAAAAAATTTACAACCTAAGGAGCTATAAGGTACAAAAAGTACCTGATAGGTCAGAAGAAAAGGACGCCGAAGCCAAGAGAAGGGCTCGAAAACTGTATCGCGATTACCTGCCCAAATTTGATTGCGTGATCATGAACGATGAAACGTATTGCAAAGCGGATTTCAAGCAGTTACCTGGACACGGATATTATACTGCGGTTAGAAGGGGCGGAGCATCCTCTAAATTTACCACCGAAAAACATACTAAATTTCCAAAGAAATACATGGTGTGGCAGGCCATTTGCAAATGTGGCCTTCGAAGTAAGGAATTTGTGACGGATCGCACAATCAACACCGAAATTTACATCAGGGGGTGTCTGGACCGGCGTTTGCTACCTTTTATACGTCAACACCAAAGTTCAGTACTATTTTGGCCTGACCTAGCAACATCTCACTACGCCCAGAGAACGATGGATTGGTACCAAGCCAATAATGTCACTGTGGTACCAAGAGAAGCAAATCCTCCGAATTGCCCCGAACTTCGTCCAATCGAAAAATATTGGGTTTTAATGAAAAGGATCCTTGGGAAGACCAAACAAACTGCGAAGAACATCGAAATATTTCGACATAAATGGCGTCGGGCATACACTAAGGTAAACGAAAGGTCGGTAAAAAACCTAATGGAGGACCTTTATAAAAAAGTGTATAATATTTTTTAAGTGTATTTTTTTCAGTGTAATTAAAAATTTTATTTATTTTTTAATGTTCACTTAATAATAAACTGAAAGAATTTTTAAAAAAACATCATTGGTTTTTTTGCAATAAAAAAAAATCAAAAGGACAGTTATTTCTGGGACAGTCTTTATATTGATATAATAAAACTAGCAAGCTCAAATCATATCACGCGATGGCGTAGTTGAAGTGTGCTAGACTTGTAATCTGGAAGGTCCGAGTTCGAATCCTGTCAAATTGAAAAGAATTTGTGGGAAAATGGAGAATAAAACAGGCAAGTAAATTTCAAGGCAAATATTACGGGGAAACAGAAAGTAAGTTGCCAACCAAATAAAAAGAGTTACTTTCATTGCGCCTTCCAAAACGTCACGCACAAGCTTTTTCAAGAAATTCCTATAGAATCTTTTTTAAATTTTTTAAGCATACAAATTTTGGTAAAATCTTTAATTTCTCAGTTTTTTAAATAATGTAAATGTTAAATTATGTACTTTTTATTTATTTATTTATTTCAATTCCAGTCAATAAACAATCCAGTTCTTTCTGACTTACTAATCCTAAAACATAATAATTATATTTATATACAATGCATAATCAAAATATCACATAATTAATTCATTTAAAATTCTTTTGAGCAATTCTTTAGATAGGGAAAAATCAATAACACTTAAAGATGGAATAGAATTATATGCAGTCAAAGATTTATTCAATGGTGAATTAAGTGCATAATTCGTTCGTTGGAATCCGACATAAAAAAGATCCACATGCCTAAGCATTCTTGTGGGTACATTGAAATTTATCAGTTTGAGAATCTCTGAGCAATCTATACGAGAACTCACGATATCTGATAGAAAAAGAAGTGAGAGAACTCTTCTGCGAGAGTGTAGGGTCTTCAAGCTTATGAGCAAACAACGAGAATGATAAGCAGGTAGTTGACCATCGATACTAAAGGCACGTAGTGCGAAGCGAGTAAAAGCTTTCTGCAGGCGCTCAATGCGATTCACATGGACCGCATATAAAGGGTCCCAAATAACTGACGCATACTCCAGTTTAGATCTTACCAAGGAAGTAAACAAAGTTTTAACTGTATACGGGTCAGAAAAATTGTAACTACCCAATAAACACAAAAACGATAACGTGTTCGAATCGAATTCGAATCGAATTCGTAGAGCGCGAATCGCATTAAACGAATTCGAATCGAATTCGATTCGAATTCGCGGAAGGCAATTTTCGCGATATCGCGCTTTTATCGTATTTTGCGTTCGATTCGAATTCGATTCGAAGACAAAACGCGATAAGAATTCGAATCGTTTGCAACGAGCTCGCCTCGAGCTCGCTTTTTTATCGCGGATTTTAGAATACGCGAGCTCGCGCTTTTATCGTATTTTGCGTTCGATTCGAATTCGATTCGAAGACAAAACGCGATAAGAATTCGAATCGTTTGCAACGAGCTCGCCTTGAGCTCGCTTTTTTATCGCGGATTTTAGAATACGCGAGCTCGCGCTTTTATCGTATTTTGCGTTCGATTCGAATTCGATTCGAAGACAAAACGCGATAAGAATTCGAATCGTTTGCAACGAGCTCGCCTCGAGCTCGCTTTTTTATCGCGGATTTCAGAATACGCGAGCTCGCGCTTTTATCGTATTTTGCGTTCGATTCGAATTCGATTCGAAGACAAAACGCGATAAGAATTCGAATCGTTTGCAACGAGCTCGCCTCGAGCTCGCTTTTTTATCGCGGATTTTAGAATAAGCGAGCTCGCGCTTTTATCGTATTTTGCGTTCGATTCGAAGGCAAAACGCGATAAGAATTCGAATCGTTTGCAACGAGCTCGCCTCGAGCTCGCTTTTTTATCGCGGATTTTAGAATACGCGAGCTCGCCCTTTTATCGTATTTTGCGTTCGATTCGAATTCGATTCGAAGACAAAACGCGATAAGAATTCGAATCGTTTGCAACGAGCTCGCCTCGAGCTCACTTTTTTATCGCGGATTTTAGAATACGCGAGCTCGTTTTTTTATCGTGGAATTCAGAAGAGTCTTACCGACTACGGCACCCTGAAAGGGATTTTGAAGTTTTGTTGATATTTTGAAAAGTCCTCGAGGGCTCCCTGAAAAATGGCCCCAATGCAAAATGGCCCCAAACTGAAAATGAAAAAAGGCCCCAAAATTTGGGGTCATTTTGCATTACCCCAAATCAAAAAATGAAACATGGCCCCAAATGTAACATAAATTTTGAAAAATGCAAAATGACCCAAAAAAATCGCCCTAAAATTCAATACAAAATTTTGGGGCCTTTTTAAATTTTTGGATTTGGGGTAATTTTTTATAACGCAAAATGACCCCAAATTTTGGGGCCTTTTTAAATTTTTGGATTTGGGGTAATTTTTTATAACGCAAAATGACCCCAAATTTTGGGGCCTTTTTAAATTTTTGGATTTGGGGTAATTTTTTATAACGCAAAATGACCCCAAATTTTGGGGCCTTTTTAAATTTTTGGATTTGGGGTAATTTTTTATAACGCAAAATGACCCCAAATTTTGGGGCCTTTTTTAATTTTTGGATTTGGGGTAATTTTTTATAACGCAAAATGACCCCAAATTTTGGGGCCTTTTTTAATTTTTGGATTTGGGGTAATTTTTTATAATGCAAAATGACCCCAAATTTTGGGGCCTTTTTTAATTTTTCAAAGTGGGGCAATAATGCATTATGCAAAATTGGGGTCTTTTATTTATTTTTAATTTTTTTAATTTTATAACGGCCGTTTTATTTTCTAGTTTGGGGCCATTTTTCATATCGATTAAAAACACCTCTTTTTGTTTTTGGGGCCTTTTTCATTTTATTTTGGGGCCAATTTTCATTTTTGATTTGAGGTAATTTTTCATAATGCACAATGACCCCAAATTTTGGGGCCTTTTTTCATTTTCAGATTGGGGCCATTTTGCATTGGGGCCATTTTTCAGGGAGCCCTCGAGGAATTTTCAAAATATCAACAAAACTTCAAAATCCCTTTCAGGGTGCCGTAGTCGGTAAGACTCTTCTGAATTCCACGATAAAAAAACGAGCTCGCGTATTCTAAAATCCGCGATAAAAAAGCGAGCTCGTTGCAAACGGTTCGAATTCTTATCGCTATTTCTCTCGAATCGAACGCAAAATACGATAAAAGCGCGAGCTCGCGAAAATTGCCTTCCGCGATTCGAATTCAATTCGAATTCTTTAAAATATTTGTGTTTAGTGGATACGAAACTTTAATTCTCGAAAGTAGTTTTGTTAATTTGTTTCCAAATCGCAAGACATTCGAGGTAAATATAGAATCAAGCTAAACTTATAAACGACAAAAAGTCATTAATTTCAATTCGGCGACGACGGCGTAATGGGTAAGCAGACTGGAAATAAGTATGACTAGAAATCAAGAGGTTCGGTGTTCAAATCCCACAGCCGGTGGATTCAAAAGTGTGGGTTACCGTGTGGGGAACCGTTTTTTTTTTTTTTTTTTTTACCGAAAATAGTCTTATAATAAGACTGTTATTAGAATCATACATTAAATATAAAAATTAAATAATTTTTTTTTACTAATCGTATATAATCGAAAATTCGACAAAAAGGCGAATCGAATATGATAAAAAATTCGAATAAAGCGCGATAGCAAAACGATCGCAAAATACGAATCGCGCGCGATGCGTAAACGATAAAAAATGCGATAAAAATATGAATCGCGTAAAAAGGTGACTCCCTCACGAATTCGAATTCGATTCGAGCTCGCCGCGAACACTCGCCGCGAACACTCGCCGCGAAGAGTTTGCACGTCAAAACGAATTCGATTCGAATTCGATTCGAACTCGTTGTGCTTATTGGGTATTACGCCTAATAAACGCTAACATTGCATAACATTTGGGAAGGATGTAATGCAAATGAGGAATGAACGAAAATTTAGAGTCAAACACAACTCCCAAATCTTTAACGACCTCTAATTTACTAAGTGTTGAACCACCTAGTGAATAAGAGGTGCTAATAATATTATTCGATCTTGCATAGCTAACAAATGCACATTTCTTTGCATTAAAAAAGAGACGGTTTGTAACACAATAATCATTAAGAGAGTTTAAATCAACAAACAAACAAAAAATACGCTCGCTGGAGCAGGGATTGAACCCGCCGACAAGAATTCATATCAAAATTAAGAAGTTATCGAAATGTACTTCAAGATTTGAAACCGTAGTTCCTATGATTTGCTATCGTATTTCCTATGATTTGATATCGTAGTTCCTATGAAATAACATCATAGTTTCTAAGATGGAATATCGTTAAATCTACGTTATATATCGTTGAAATCAATGAAATCATCGTAGAAACTACTGCAAAGCTGTCGTAGAATCTATGATATCTTGCAATTGGACCTATATCAATTGCGGATATAATAGATTCTACAACGGAATTTTTTGAGTGTAGAAATCGAGAGGTTCGGTGTTCAAATCCCAAAGCCGGTGGATTGAAAAGCGTGGTTACCAGCATTAGAACCGTTTTTTTTTTTAAATTTTTTTTTTACCGAAAATAGTCTCCTTTCCCCAAAATTTGGAGAAAGGGAATCCAATCACATGCCCGATAATATGTTAAGACTCTTATTTGAATTTTACATTAAATATAAAAATTAATGATATTTTTGGCTAATCGAATTTAATAAAAAATTCGAAGCTAAAGCCATAAGAATATGGTCAGCGCCACAAAAAATGAAACTGAACATGAAAAATAAAACGTTCATATTTCACGGTGTTGTGCTCATACAAAGTAGGCAAAAGTTAAAAAATTACTGAAACACATATGTAAAAAAAAAAAAAAAAACGGTCCAAAGTGTGTTATTTTATCCCATTTTCACGTCGAAATATGCCTCGCAAATCGACGCCTCAAAAAAAGGTAAATAATCTTGTTTATTTAATATTTTTTTTATGCAAGTTCAATTTTTTCTAATAATATATGAATAATTCTTTCGACCTATGTCGTTAGTTCGGTCAAAAGTACTCTGCATATGCATGTTTGGTCGTTGTTAAAAGGTCTTCAGTTTTCATGTAACGTTGTAAGACCAATTGTGTGAAAAGTTTTTTTTACACACAGTGCAACAGATTACCAAATGAAACATCATTGGTTTTTTTGAGTATTTTAAGTCCACTTATTGGTCTGATATTTGAATCGTGAAAATATTTGTATACTTGGATTTTGGCAGCAATCAAACATGTGTAACGTTATAAGATATTTTTCTTCTTAAAAATATATATTTTACTATGCTCTTGATACCAGGGTCCGAGGTTCGATTCCCGGCACAGGCGAAACGGAGTGTAATGTTCCAAGCCTAGCACTGGTTTTTCAAAAATCGCATGTTAGGGGCACACTACATAAAAAATACATACACTCGCACAATCACAAGAAAACCTCCTTGGTATCACAATGGGCCGATTAACGGCCTAAGTGGCAGCCACTTCAACCTACCTACCTACCTATATCACTTTTGTATATCCACAAAGGCTGAGATAAACAAAAGGTATTTCGAAAAATTGAAAGCAACTCCCAAATATGTGGAGACGAAGAAAAAGCAAGCAGAAGCACAAAAGAAGTACCGGCTGAAAAAGAAGAGCGAAGAAGAGAAATTGCCTATTAAAAAACGTGAAAATGATATAAATAAGCGTCGCTCGGCAAATCGTGAACGTGTTAGGCGATATAGGGAGCGACTTAAAAAAAAAACAAGAAGGACAAGATGGTGCCCCAAACCTTTAGCGAGATTGTTTCTGCAAGATATTCTTGCACCCAAACTCTTGGAAAAGCGGCATAGAAAGTTTCAAGAGCACTTCCGTCCTCTCCAACGAAAACGAAAGCAGTTTTGGTACACATGTTCACAAAAATGGTCAGTGCTGTGGGAATACCAAATATTTCGTCTGCGCATCAAATTCAATTTATTGATGGAAAAACACTCATTTACATTACCTCAAAAGAAGGCTATAACATATAATTATTTCTCGACATTTTAATAGTTAAACCAGTAACTTGAAGTGTGATTTTTTGCTTTTTTCCATTTTTTTTATTTATATAAATTACTATTTATATTACACAAATCATTCTTTCTCACTGAAAACTTTCATGAAGAGGGTTTCTTCTTACTATTCATATACAAATTCGAACTGTAACGTTATAAGATATTTTTGTGTAACGTTATAAGACCCCCATTTTGACCGAAATAACGCAAAGGATAGGCAATTTTATTCCCTATTACCAGCCTAGTTTTTTACTTGCATCATCAACTCTACCGTACTGCAAAATGAATAAAATCGGAACACTGAATTCGCAGATTCTTTTAAAAGTGTAAGGCAATGTTGAAATTGACTTCCGAAATTTTGTAACGTTATAAGACAACTTTAAGAGGCTGTATTTCAAAAAAGTATTTAAAATATCAATATATCCTAAAGATAGGAAATGTGAGGCACGAAGAGATCTTTCCAATTCATTCAAGAAATCTCAGATCGAATTAATACTTTTTAAGTTATGAGCAAAAATGCCGTACGAATGTAACGTTATAAGATCGTGGCGGTGACCATATGATAGAAAATTCGACAAAAAGGCGAATCAAATATGATAAAAAATTCGAATAAAGCGCGATAGCAAAACGATAGCAAAATACGAGTCGCGCGCGATGCGATAAACGATAAAAAATTCGATAAAAATACGAGTCGCGTAAAAAGGTGACTCCTTCACGAATTCGAATTCGATTCGAGCTCGCCGCGAACACTCGCCGCGAACACTCGCCGCGAAGAGTTTACACGTCAAAACGAATTCGATTCGAACTCGTTGTGCTTATTGGGTCATGGCATGAATCGTGTATCTGCGACATGTATATGTGTGCAAAACTCATTATTTTGAAAGTGTAGAGCAGTTACAATGTCCGCGGATGCAAGCATTCAAGCTTAAGAAAATATAAAAATGTAATATAAATTATTTTTTAAGGGTTTCATACTTTGGGTATATATTATTTTCAAAACAGAAAAATTAATGAATGCAGGAATTTGAATCGAATGTGTGGCAGATGCCCGTATCATAACACGTACAGTGCTGATCGGTGATTCAGAATCACTGTCTATGGACCGCATAAAGGCAGAGGCGGCGTTAGGCGTGGGCGACGTGGGCCACCGCCTTCGGCCTCGCGGTCCGAGGGGCCTCGCGCCTCAAATATTCATAATAATTCGTCCGTATCATTAAATAAACTTAAACTATATTTATACTACTGACAGTATAACAGAAGTAAAATGCTATTTCCCAACTGTTTTTTAGTTTATAACACTGCTTATTGGGCCTCGCTAAATGTGCCTCGCCCACATCAAATTTTATTCTTGCGCCGCCACTGCATAAAGGAGATTAGAAATATGCGATATATCAATATAAAAACACAACACCCGACACAGACACACATCTTTAAACAATTTTGAAAACAGAACCATTAAGAAAGAATATTCTAAAGAATTTTAAAGCCATAATGAGCGCCATATACCGACTTTTGTGCAATATCATTATGAAAACCGCCCCTTTGCCACGCCCAATTTTGCAAGTCACTTTAATTCTAATCAAAAGCTTAAATATGTGCTCAAATTCTAAATTTCATTGAAAAATTTTCGAAAAAGTCCGATTTTGGGGCAGTTTTGGGATTTTTGTGACAGACCCTAGTATTGGAGGTATCCTGAATAATGGAACGATCAAAAAAATTTTAGAGAGGATGTTTATGGATAAAAAGGAAGCATAAGTGCCAACTTTCGTTGAGTCCCATTTGAATTTCGAGTGTTGGAGACAATTTTAGAAAAACGTGCTTCTGCCACGCCTACTTTTTCAATGTTTGAAAATCACAGTTTTTGCCTTTAAATATGTTCAAATGTAAAATTTCATCAAAATATCTTGAAAAACTCCGGTTTTAGAGCAGTTTTTGTGATTTTCATAACAGACCCTAGTACTAGAGGTACCCCTAGAAATGATCCGATCGGGTCGGGAGCACGCATACCAAATTTCGTCAAGATAGCTCAACTCCTTCAATAAGAAAACTGTATACAAACAGACAGACGGACATCGCCAAGGAGAGCTGCGAAGGGTCGACTTGCGTGTTAACCTTCCCTCAAATGCGCCATATAGTTTTAACACCAAACTGGTCACAAACCAAATTGTTGGATGGGAAGGTACTGGAGGAGGCGCTTTGTCAGATGACCGTTATATAAGAACTTCAGGAAACATAGGAATACAGAATCCGTTGAGACCAAGACCAAAAAGTTGGAAGAGGTCATAGTGGTGGCCTACAAACAAGTCTGCCCTGAACGACAAAGTGCTTTGTTTTAGAGTCAAACGAGAAAATCGCAGAATTCAAGCTGGAAGTTCTGAGAGAGCTCACTCCACTTTTCAAGGTATTGCAAAATGGGGAAAATTGCCTGATTGCCAAGAAAAAATTGCAGTTTAAAACAATCGTTAAAAAAATCTGATCATTTTTAAGGGTTGCTGAAGTACTACTTACTAGTACTACTTCGGCAAAGTGCGGTATTCTTGAAATCTCCGGCTGGGATGTTGCTTTTTACACAAAACATAAAAAAAGAACTACGAATCTCTCGTCTGAACGGGATAATTAACGCACGTAATTCAAGGGGGCGAATCACGTAATTCATATTGCCGGCTGAACATAGCATAAGTTAGTTCCTTACCATCTACATTTTTTTCAAAAAAGTTCCACACCCAGATCATTTTTTCGAAGTCATGTTCGCAAATGAAATATCTACAGTTTGAACATTTCTTTTCAATTTTTATATGACATTACAATTAATGCTATATTCGATCGTTCGATTTTGAACAACTGTTCGAATAATCGGAGAACATCAACTATTCGAATAGTAGTATTCGATTCAGAATCGTACACAAAGTTGTTATTCGAACGTTCGAATATTCGAATTATTCGAATAATTTTAATAGCCCTAGTATATAAATAGTCTCACTACTCAGAATTTATTTTCGTGAGTTAGCTAATCGGGACTATGATTTGTTCTCACCGTTTATACGGTAAAATTAGCTACTCGCGATATTTTTAATCGCCAACATTTTTAAGCAAAAGTCGTCACATACTGCGTTTATACGGACGCCTTACTCGCGATATTTTTAATCGAACTTTGCTTAAAATTATTCGAAATTACATTTAGAAAAAGATTTTATCATTAGATTCAATGTTCCCAATGAGTAAATAATTAAAAAATTTAATTAAAAGCACAATATTGCTCTTCGGTTTATTTAAATTTAAATCAACCAACGGTGATCATCAAAAAAGATGACTTATAAAAATTAATATATACATTTAGGTTTTCTATTTTCTTTTCTTTTTCTTTTAAAATACACAAAAAATTGTTATATCGAAAGAAAGAAAAAAATGTCAGTATTTACAAAAACAAGACATGAAAACAGTACAAATTCAATAAGTGTTTGTAAGGTTTCACGAAAATTTTTTCGTATTGATTTTAACTATGCTAATGGTGTTCTTTTGTTTTTTTTTTTTTTTTTTCTCTCTACGAATATTAGCATACATAATTAAGTATTTGCATTTTTACCGATTTTTCAATTCAACCGGCAGGGCATAAAATTTCCCTAGGCCCATACTTCATGGTTCCATGTAAATTTTGATGACCACTGCAAGCAGCAAGACGAACAATGTGACAATGATCCCTGCAATATACCATGTTCGTGCGTTATTTGTATTTTTCGATACGTTTTCCTGCACTGGCGTTGGTGGTGTCGTTTCTTTGAAGCACTCAATGTCGGGCAGTCCTTCGAAGTCATCGATAATGTTTTCACTTTCAATGAAGAGGTCAAGTATTTGCTTTGCTTGCGAGCATGCAACGGTTGCGGCTTCGCCACGGAATAAATAGTCTGAGAATAGTATGGGACTGCTGCTGTTGCAGCTTGGCAAATTGAAATAGACTCGTCTTGGTGGTTCACAGAAGAACGAATCCGAATTCTTTATGTTCGGCGATGTTAGTCCATCGCAGAAAACTTGAATTCTTGCGGTCAGTGAACGCATGATATCATCGCGTAGAAATCGTTTAACATCGCCCAATGTATTCTGAAGATTACAATAAATACGTGACGTAATGCTTCCTGAGAAACGTATGACCTCATTAAATTGCCGGACTTCCAATAACTGCCCACCATCAACGGAACTCTGAGATTTTATTGGCACAAGAATCGACGCATTAAGGAACTCAACGGTGTTTTGCTGTTGCTGCTGTTGCTTCTGTTTCTGCTGAGAGCCAACAATATTCGATTTACTTTTCTGCTTGATATACGCATCAAGTGTTAGTGCATCGTCGGCGGGTTCGTTGTGAAATAGAATTTCACTCGCCGCCAGGCTTGCCTGCAAGCATTCAATTGACGATTGGAATTGCTTTTCGATATTAATTTTCGGCGCATTTTCGTGGATTGGAAAAACTTCGTCTAATTCGAAATTACAGTCAATCGTTAGCCATTTAAATGGTTTTTCAACAAAACGGCATTCCATCGGAGTGAAACTACCACCACTGTAACAATTAAGAGCAAAAATAATATGATCGAGTTTTATTTAGTTGTTGTTTTTTTTCTGTTTTTCTGTTTTTCTATAACTATTGCTATATGCATTGAATTGTCTCGCTTTTACGTTCAGCTCGTCATCTATAAGTTAAGGGATTTGATGGCTGTCATTAACGTGCAAGGTTAACAGCCTTAGGAGCAATTTGGCAACATATATTTTAGAGTATATTATTCTTTTGCAAAGGAAAATTCATGTAAAACGGGATTTTTTCCATGCGATCAACATTCAACTATGTTATTACATATTAAGGCATTGTATATATTCCCTGTGGTAGAAAATTTCAAATTATTTCAACAAATATAGGCAAGTAGATGATTATTAAAAAAAAAAACATTAAAATGTATCATGCATTTTTTCACAAAAAATTGAAGCCTGGAACGGACATGTTTGTATGTATGTATGTATGTATGTTATAATGACGTCATACCCGTACCATCTTTTTTTATATCGACTGCAGAAATAGGTTATTGAACAAGAAACTAACGCGACTGCTGCACTTAAAAGGTGTATAGATCGAAAGGCAACACACAATTTTTTTTTGGTAAAAACCAGACCTATTAAATAATGATTATTAAATTAATGATTAATTAATCAGATTATTTTTTTTTTATTAGTGAAATAATGATTATTAATGATTTTTTGTGTATAACCTATATAATTAATGATTGCGATTACTAAATAATCGTAAAATAATCAATATTATTTCATATTAAGGGGCTCTCTCCAGTTCTGTCAGAAATGAAACAGAAATGAAAAACTTCATATAAAAAAACGCTTCAGAAAATTCTGATTCATTTCTGAAGCGTTTTTTATATGAAGTTTTTTATTTCTGACAGAACTGGAGAGAGCCCCTAATAAAAAAAAAATCGGAAAAAATCAAAAATAATCCAAAAAATAATCTCGATTAATTTACGATTATTTTTGAATATTCTTGATTTTTTTTGATTATTTTTGATTTTTTCTGATTATTTTTGGGTTTTTTGATTTTTTTTAAATTATTTTTTTTTTTTCATTAGCAATTGGCTGAATCATTTGTGCAGCTCTTTATTGCACATATTACATTCAGTTACAACAGCTCTGGTAAAAACCATATGAGAAACAAATACAATGTATATACAGTTGAAACTCTATAACGAATTTCAAGGAATGGGAAAAAAATTCGTTACAGAGAGAATTCGTTTTAGGTAGAAAAAAAGACACTAAAAATTTATCGAAAAAGGCTTAAGAAGATTTTCTATAGAAACCTTCGACTGTATATTATCACCAATTTTTTTCTTTATTCGCAAGCTTTGGCTTTTACCCTTCGGTCTATACTCCTTGGTAGGCGAAAAATTATATTAACGACATGTTCTATAATAAATCAATCATATAAGCTAGAAGCAGCTACAACCAAAAGCAAAAGCAAAGCCAAGAATTGAATCTTCATAGTTTTGTGTTTAGGAACTAGATAATTTTTGTGTCTTATATTTCTTATTATATATCTTTCAGATACAGGTACTTGGTGCTTCGATTTTGAATCTTCGTAATCAGTTGGAAGAGCTATTGCACCGGTTTAGCCGTATAGCCTAGATAAATTGCAACAATGAATTCTTGTTAAGGATAACGGAACGAAAAATATATTCAAAAAAGAAAATTCAAAAGGAATTCCAGATGGAAAGCACTTTTAATGAAATACCCATTCTCGATTCGATTCTTCTTCCATATAACCCAAGATATACATATCGCACCCTTGCTAATAAATCGGCACAATTCAAAAAAAAAATTTTTTTTTTTTCTTTTAAACGTTTTATTATTTATTGGATCACTCCTCTAAGATAGGAGTCTAGCAATAAGTTTTTAAATCTTACACCTAATTTGACAATATTACAAATCACAAAGCATTTTCTTAATTGAAAAGTTTATGACTTAGTAATTAGTTCATTGCGGGCCTCGGATACCGAAAACTAGGCTTTGCTGATGTGTGAAGAAACACGTGTAATATTGACGGTGCGGAAATGAAAATTTTAAGCAGCTAGGCTGTGCGTGGATTGCAAGGGTGCATGGAATGCACCCACCGAGTAGACGATCAGCTAGGAAAGCTGAGTTTATGGATGTGCGTGGATTGCAAGGGTGCATGGAGTGCACCCACCGAGATGACGATCAGCTAGGAAAGCTGAGTTTAGGGATGTGCGTGGATTGCAAGGGTGCATGGAGTGCACCCATCGAGTTTTTTTTAAATCAATTTTTTTATGTTCGATTGCATTCTTCTGTAAGAAACCCAACACCTAGAAAATTAACGCTTATATTGACATATGAAGCAGGCGATTGAGAGTAATATAAGTTTAGAAAAAATATTATTTCTCCTTAGTTTCAAGAGAGATTGAGTGATTTTCGAGAAATGCGAAATTTTGAATTGTGCCGATTTAGTAGCAAGGGTGCGATAAAGGTTTATTAGGATTTTACATCCAATTTAACAGTGGGGATACTCTGACTTTTCTCTTTCTCGATACGACACCGATTTATTCTTTTTATAAAACCACCATCGGAATAGATTTGAATACTATTTCTAAGACAACATATCGTCGGCTTAGAGTGTAAACCTTCTAACTCACATTTGAAAAATTTTACAGGACAGACAAATAACTGCTTCAACTTTACATTTTCATCTAAGAGAGGAAACCCAAAATATAGTTGGATCATTTTTCGATATTTTATAAATAAACCAACTATATTTTGGGTTTCCTCTCTAAGGTGAAAATTTAAATTTGAAGCAGTTCTTTGTCTGCCCTGTAAAATGTTTCAAATGTGAGTAAGTAGGTTCACACTCTAAGGCGACGATATATGTAATAATCAGGGCTCGAATTTTATTGCTTTTATAAAATTAAAGCATACTTTATGGAGTAAAAATTTGGTTTAACTCACATAAAGTTCAGATTCAAATCGATTTTTAACTTCAATATGATTTTTTTTTAAGTTAGAAAAGCGGTTTGAAGTTCAACTTCGCTTAACTTATTCGCAAAATGTTGGTAAGAAAATATTTTCACCCATAAAGTATGCTTTAAATTTATAAAAGCAACAAAATCCGAGCCCTGGTAATAGTTTGTTTCAGCACCTAAAGGTATGCATTTGAATGTCTTAAAAAAAATCTACCTATTTGTAAGATTTCGGCTAAAAATTTTCATAACAGCTTCAACAGCATTCGCACGCATATTTCTAACAATGAACAGATTTTCAATGAGTGCATTTTGACTGCGCGGGCTCTATTTCGAAAAATGTGGTCCACTCAGTCAACATGCTGCAAAAGCTCAGTTGGTAGCGCACCTTTTAGCTGAATTTCACTCCACAGTTGAACAACAGTTGAGTCTGCTGAATGCACCCAATATGAATGAAAATATCTGTTTGACATTCATATACATACACATTCCTGGTTGCTCAATTTAAATATTTTCGATTTCCGTATTAGGGGATTAAGTGGTTACTTTATCTTTGAAATTATCTTAAAAAATAATGCATATTTTTATAAGAAAATTTAAAAAAAAAATAAAAATTAACTTCATAGTTTCCAATGTGTCGGGAAAGTTAAACCAATGTCAATATCGAATGCATCTCTTCGAAAAGAGCGTGTAAACTTCATGATAAATCATATACGAAAGCCAGAAAGAGTGAAATAACAAAAACTATATTCTCTAATTTTTCTAACATATATATTCGTTTAATATAGGGAAGTGAGATAAAAATTTGTTTATTTACCATAAAACGCATTTAATATTGGCCGTAAAGTACGTTTTCTTGCATTCCCTGTTCCAATAAATACGAACACGATGAGACATATTAGTTTTTAGTGTTAAAACAAAACAAAAAAGAAGGCGATTTAGTTAATTAGCCAACGAATTTTTTTTAGAATGGTTTAAATCTTTAAAACTTAAGGAACATGCAAAAGCCATGAAATTATGTAGTTGAACCCCGCTGTTAACGTTAACATCAACGGTTTATAAAAATTACAGATATGCATAATTAAGATAAATGAAACTCACTGAAAGCATGAAAAAGAATTTTAGAAAATATAATCGCTAATTATGGGTCTGGCTAATATTGACCAAAATAATTCCAAAAACATATTGCGCAATTAATGAGTACGAAAGTACCGACCTTGCAGCTATTTTGTTCTACATTTTATATGTATGTATTAGTAATTAAATTAAGCTGGAAAATTTAGTTTCTTGGTTTCCATATCGCACTAGTAACAAAACCGGTTTAAACAAATTAGTAAAATTTTTTCATGTTTGATTATATTTTACTGCAGTTAAACAAACATCTGAAAAATTAACATTAATATTCATTGATTCAGCAGCTAATTCAAAATAATTAGACAATTCACAAAGCCCTCTAAATCCCCTTTAAAATTTATCCCCAGCTAAAATAGATTTTAGAGCTAAAAATACTCTTTTTAGCTGGAAATAAATTTAAAAGGGATTTTAGAAGATTTTGTGAATTGCCTAAATATAAATTTTTAAGAAATATGTATATTATTTTACAGGCTTACACAGAGATTGGAAAAGAGAGTTTGTATGAAATTTTCAATTGTGCGATGGACTAAATCGTTATTTTTCACATAAACTATTATACGTCGATCCGATATATGGGCCAAAATTCCTTTTAATGCCTAAATTTTTGTCGCTGTCAACGAAATTCAGCGTTCGTAAAAAAGCAAATCAAATTATAACAAATAAATTTTACCAACAAATTTATTAATAACGAAATAAAATACTCTAGTTCAATTGGAAAAAATCGAATATTACTAAACTTCCATCTTGTTTACTCGCAAATTACAGTAACATTGCTGTCTTGTTTGGCAAGACAAGACAAGATAAGACAACAATGTTACCGTAATTTGGGAAGAAAAAAAATTGAGTTTTGGTAATAATTGATTTTTTTTCAATTCGACTAGAGTACTTTATTTTGTTATTAATAAATTTGTTGTTAAAACTAATTTTTTGTTAAAACAAATTTTTTATTAATTTGGTTTGCTCCATCAGAAAAACTGAATTTCGTTGACAGGGACAGAAGTTAAGGCATTAAAAAGAAATTTGGCCCATATATGCAAAAATGTTGACATCACTTTTTTACCCTCCTTTTTTCGGGAATTGAGAAGAATGAAATATTCCTATCTTTTTATGGGACAAAAATATTACATTTTAAGTCTCTTTTATATCAATTTAAGCGAAAATGACAATCAGCCTAGTATTTGGAAACTTTAGGAACATCTATATGAACATTTTAAAAAATAGAACAATCCGATGATATTAAATTATATCCATTGTTAGCTATCTAATTTATTATATAGTTAACTTTCAAAAATGAAAAATAAATAATAAATTATATCCAATATTGTATTCATGCCTGAGCCTCAATCAAAACTAATACTCACTTTGTGGAATGCGTATAAGATTTGCACACCGTCTCTTTGGCTTTGGATGAATGCACAAGAAACAAGTAATTACCATGAGCATCTGAACTGCTGCAGAATGCTCTTCCCTGTAAAATGCTATATAAGAAAAATATAAACGGCACATAGATAAAGTGATAAAATTCGAATGTGTTTGAACTTACTTATTGATACCAAAGAGTAAATGCTTTGCAGCCTTAAATGTTGTCTCTTCCAGTATGCTCTCTTCGACAGCACTGACAAAAACGCCTGTATCCATATACATGCATATGTATAAATAAAATTTTACATTTATATATCATTCAAATAAGTCAAACAATTAATCAATGCACACACCCAGAACTGAAAAGGATCCTGGAATCATTTTAATCGCGCAAAACCACTGATTGGCCAGGGTTTGCGTGTCTATTTCTTCAACGCGATGAACACCTTGAACACCAGAAATTGAGTCTTCACCAGTTTCGCCTTCGCCATCGATATCTTCTTCACGATTTTTCGCCAAATGCACTACGATAAACTTATTTAATTCAGTTTGCTAGAAAAAAATATTGAAAACCAAAAGAATTAAAATTGATATATAAAAAAATATGACTTAAATAAGTGAAGTCCTTAGCTTAAAAACCAATAACCCAGTTTTAATTTTAGTTTAAAACGACCTAAGCAGTTATTGCACATTACCATATTATTTCTTTTTTGACACGTCACTTGACATAATTCCGAATTAATCAAATAAATAGTATACTCACATGGCCAATAATGATTCCGAATGCCACTTTCGCCGCGTCCGCACATTTTTCCAAATAAATTTCATCCCATTTACTCAATAATATCGTTTGCATTTTTATATTTCTAAACGAGGCCAAGCATGAATTACTAATTGTGGTGACAGACTATCGATGACACACATTCGATGGTATCGATATTTGAAAATACTAATACGTTAGAGGCCTTTTACACGCTATTTACACGTTAAGACATTTCGATAATGAAACAAATTTTCGATGGCAAGGGAGGCAGGAGGTAGAGAGGAAAACGCTACCACACCACATCCCCGTGCGTCCCTAGCCAACAAAAAGTGTGTTTCATTATCGAAATGTCTTAACGTGTAAATGGCATCTTACATTAGTCAATAGTTGACCGTCAATTCCTATCGATATTCCCTTTTGTAGTTGCATTCGCTTTTACACTTACTCGAAAAAATTGATCGTCAATTCTTGCTTTGTGTGCATTTTCCTCTTCAACACAGGGGTGATATTTTATAAAATACAAGCAAAATAAATTATGTATCTATGATTAAGGGTTGATAGCAGAAGCATAAATACAGCACTACCTGTTTTGTTTTAATGAATTTAATTATTGATGCTAAGGAGTATTTCAAAATGCTTGAATTAAAAATGCTTTTTGAAAAAGACAATTTTTAGTGAGTAGCTGTTAAATTGTTCTGTTTGAAAATATATTCTATTATCGATTTGTAGGAGTAAACTATCTAGGTGATTTTCATATTGTTAAAAGAATAAAGGTGAAACTCCAGAATAGACGAAACATTTCAGGCGATAGAAATGTAGCTGCTTCCATTTAAATACATTTCAATACATTGATTCAATGGAAGCAGCACAAATGTTTTCATCTTTGCCGCGTATACCGCAACAACCGTCATTGCCATCGTTTATGGAGTTTCGCCTTAAATTTTAATTATATTCATCACATTTTTCTTCATATCTTATAACATAAAAATTAGTCTTCAATTTATAGTTTTCGGTACATACAAGAATGTAAGATCCTAAAATATTGATCAAGAAAAATAAGTATTTACATATAATAGCATGCGATGCTGTCTCCACGAACAACGAAAACGAATAAAATAAATGTCAGAAATTTGCTCCCAGCCATCGATAAGTTCGATAAACGAAAGAGAGCACTATTATATATTAAGAGAGGCTATTATCGCCGGCAATTTTTTTTCGTTTGTGGGCGAGACGCAGAGAGGGGGGGTAGAGAAAAATTGCTCGTTTCAGAATTGCCCGTACTCGGAAAATCCGTTTAGCTCTCTTTCGTTTTGTCAAATGCGAAGATGGCTGCGAGCTGTTTTTTGACGTTTGCTTCATTCGCTTTCTACTTTCGAGGTGTTAACAACTGATATTTTCGGGAAATATAAAATTTAAAGTTTCAAATGTCGGGGAAGTGGCCGCGCGAATGCATAGAAAAGCTAATTGTGCTAATGCAACAAAATCCGTGCATTTATTATATTAAATCGCCGGAATATGCTAGGACGCGTTTTTAAAATCTTAAAATCAACCCTAAATCAGGGATACTTAATTATGTTATTTTAATTTGTTCCAAAAATCAACCCTGCGCGAACAGGGCAAACGTCAAAAACAGACAAAAAAATAAAAAATGCTCGGAAATCTTTTTTATACGTGTAAAAGCGAAGGCAGCTCCAAAAGAGAATTTGAAAAAAATTGCCGGCGATAATTGCCCTAGTGTAAAAGGCCTCATTGAGCGAGTAGGTGCAACCAGAAAAGGCTCAACTTTTCGATAACGATATGTTATCGTTTTGTACTGAAAATGAGAGTTGAGGGTCAACTATTGACTAATGTAAAAGGCCTCCTATTTCACGCTATTTACACGTTAAGACATTTCGATAATGAAACAAATTTTCGAAGGCAAGGGAGGCAGGAGGATGAGAGGAAAACGCTACCGCACCACATCCCTGTGCGTCCCTAGCCCACAAAAAGTGTGTTTCATTATCGAAATGTCTTAACGTGTAAATGGCCTCTTTAGAGGCCATTTACACTTTAAGACATTTCGATAATGAAACAAATTTTCGTGGGCAAGGGAGGCAGGGGGAAGAGAGAAAAACGCTACCATACCACATCCCCGCGCATCCCTAGCCCACAAAAAAAGTGTTTCTATAGTGGTATTCAAGCAACAGTGCAATCTCAGTGCGCAATATTTGCACTTGTCAAATTGCGTACAAAAAAAGCAGTGCAAATATTGCACACTGCGATTTGCACTGTTGCTTGAATACCACTATTATCGAAATGTCTTAACGTGTAAATGGCCTAAAAGTACTCGGATCCGAATGGGACCTTTTACAATAGTCAATTATTGATGTCAATTCTCACTTTTTGGGCTAGCAAAGAGCGGGAATTTAGAGAAAAATTGAGAGTTTTTTGTTGCACGTGCTCGGTAGATCGTTTTGTGCCCTGTTTCGTACTAGGAAGCACGAATGTACATAACTCTAAAAGCGAATAAAAATACGAATTGTCGGTCAATAATTGACTAGTGCAAAAGGCATCAATGCCGCCAAGTTGGTCTGGCAAACTATCGAAAAGTTCGTCAGCGATAGTTTTGATAAGCGGCCCTTACATGATCACGTTTACCTGCAGTCATGCGTGGCGTGATTGAAAAGAATGATCAAGTAAAAGCAAAAAATGTATGAAAAACAGGCATGACATTATTTTGGATGATACGGCGCTTGCAGAAAAACGTGAAAATGTAAAGGCCTGTATATATATTTATTAGGGGAGCGCGAGGCATGTTGTAACAATTTTATTTCGTTTCTTGGCTTGACTAAACCTGTTGTAACAGGCCTGGTCCAAATTGTAGCATTACACAAAGGTAAAGGAATTTGATATTCCATACAAATACGTATGGGACAATTCCTTCGCGGAAGCCAAAGAAATTACAACTCAAATTAATTCCTTCAGCTAGTACATAAGGGTGTTAAAAAGAGCGGAGGAATTTTACGTTGCGTTTACTTTAAAAATTGTCAACAGATGGCGCAAGATAATTTTTTTTGCCATTTATTTTCCGAGTTGAATAAATTGCGAAGGAATTTTGTCATAAACACCTGATTCCATCGGAAAAATTTGGAGAACGGTTACAATGACTTCGAATATTAATATTATAAAGCTACAAACAGCTTATATATATATATGAATTCAAATTTACCGCCTAATGGTATCTGTCAATCTGACATTCCTTCGCGGAAATCAAATTTATTCAGCCTCAATTCCGCCAATGAATGGCTTTGTGTACTAGCTTATTTGGAGGAAGAAATTTGATGGGAAATGGGAAACGCAAAGCAAGCCAACTGATGAATCTTGTACATATTATCCAAACCAACTCAAACATCAGAAGTGCTTATTATAAGTTGCTGTCACTCCCACTACTCCCAGCCAAGGATATTGTTGGATGCTTTCAAATGGTCAAATCTCAGGTTGCTGATGAGAAGATTTTTAGACCTTTTCTAAATTACTTTCAAAAGCAATGGATACAAAAAGTATATATATATATATATATGTTTATGTTTTTATATATACAACAAAAATATGAATTTTTGAAAATAATTTTTTCTTTTCCTAGGAAGGACCAGATAAAATTTCTGTTTTTAAACTTACAAATAGAACCACCAGTTCTCTTGAGGCACAAAACGGAGTGCTAGGAAAACGGCTAATGAAACGTGGCCATTCTTTTAAATTTATTGATTACTTACTAAAGTATGAATATGCAAAATCCAGAGAATTTGACCTTCTAATAAAAAGTGGTGGCTTAACAGCTCCAGTGAAAAAGGTTTTATACAAGGTAAAAACTATGGCGAGCAAAGCTGAAATTTTATAATCTCGAAACTTCATAGTTGCTTGACTAATTTGCGTAAATTTATTTTGTTACTTTTTTCCAAAATTTTATTAGAACCGTTCCGATAAAATCGCTGAAGCGTTTGAGGCGTTGGAAAAAGGCAAAATTACCGCAGAAATATTTTTAAATCGGATGGCATTTCCTGCAAATAAAATTTGTGTGGGCTTGGATAATTTTTTAAATGTTAATGATCCCAGAATTGAAAATGCAAATTTTGAATTTATCGAAGATGACTCCGACGACAATCACTCTCACACTCACCCAGAGCCAATTAAATCGGGTGAGAATGTATTAAACTTACAACCTTGCTGTGTATGTCTCGATAGCTCGAGCCAAGTCACCATGATCCCCTGCGGGCATTTAAAAGTTTGTTTGGATTGCTGGAATAAAATTGTTGATGATTATCGAACAAAACTGGCAAGATTTTGCGAACTAAACTTAGAAGAGGAATATAGGCCAAAACTAAAATGCCCTTTTTGCGCCACTATCGTTGAAAACCATTTGAATAAAACCTATGTTTAGGTTTGTAAACTTTTTCATATACAGCCGTGTTCGAAATAATAAGAACAAGCATTATAAGATTGCAAACAGTCTCATAAGACTTTCCAAATTTCTTCTAAAAATAGCTTTTTAGATTTTATGCACATTCTAAGATATTGGACTCGTAAAAATGAAAGTTACGAAGTTTATAAACAAAAATAAAGAAATATTTTTATAATGGTTGTTCTATCATTTCGAACACGACTGTAAATGTGTATGTGCCTTATTTGTATGTATATTATTTACTTACATGAAAATGTAATTTCATTTATTTCTTGTTATTCTACTTTTTTGTTTTTGTGAAAAAAATACTAATATAAAAAATATATTAAAAACTTTACATTGCTCTAATCATTGCACAAAACTTTTTGTAAACGTTTTATTTATTTGTGTTCTCAATTACAAAATGATTTTGGTGTCGCTTCAAATAACCTGAGCATTCCTATACAGCGAAAGCTCTACTGGCGGACAGATCCCTCAAGCGGACATCTCACCTGGCCGCAAAAATTCCAAGCTAGCAAGTTGCCTTTTTAGAACAAAATACATTCCCGTCAGCGGATATTTTGCCTTGCTGGACAAAATCATTGGTCCCGTTTTTCATGAATAAAATTTATAAATGTTCAGATAGACAATTTGTTTGGTGTTGCATGGATTGTCTTATTAAAAAACCAATCCGAAACCACTATGAATCTGGGTTCAAAAAAGACGTGCGAGATATTTCTTAAACTAATAGCTCACAAGATTAAAATATCATTTTGCGAATGAATTACGCCCGCGATCAAAAAATGAATTTAGAACGCGCGGACATAATTCATTTTGCGAATGAAATAAGACCGCGATTAAAAAATGATTTTAGACCGCGCGGACATATTTCATTTTGTGGATGAATTACGCCCGCGATCAAAAAATTGATCGCGGTCTTAATTCACGCGGACAAAATTCACGGAGCCAAAACTTATTTCCGCAGAGCATGTTTAATTTCTTAAATCTCATAATTAAAAATCAATTTTAGTACGTACTCAAAATCTTTCTTTGAGTTTTCATTGAGTTTTTCATCTTAAAACTAAAATATACACTTTCAGCACACAATATACTCAAAATAATATACGCAAACTATAATGGGGCATTTACACATTTGACATTAAAAAAAATTGACGTCAAAATTTGAAAAATTATTTTGATTCATCGTTTACACACTACATAAATTTGACGTCAAAATACTCTCTCAAAAAAAATAAAGCAATGTCAAAATATCTGAGAGCTGAATAGAGAGTTTTTGATGCCAACCTTCAAAATAGTGTTTATACGTTCGGTCAAAATTTTATGAATTAAGGCTGGTCTCCAGTTCGGTAAGGAATGTCAGCAGAAATATTCTATTTTTTTCTCCGAGGAAAAAAGGTAGTACTACAGAACTTTTTAGTGCTACAGAGGCAATCTCTCATATGTCACATGTGTCAAAAAAGTGAAACGAAACACAGAAATTAAAAAGGCGCGATTATAAACGTTCAGAATAAAAAGCGCGCAAATTCTTCTATTCTCTTTAACAAGCGATATTAATTCGCGTTTATTCTCGTTTGAGAAATTTATTAAGCGTTTTTGGTTTTTTTGGGGGTTTTCTCCATGTTTTTTGAAAAAACCCGAAAAATGGATGCACTATTTCTATACAATCACAACTGACCTACCTCACTTGTCAAAATTTCTCCAAGAAACAATTCATTTGCAATTATTTCTGCTAATAGCCGGGGTTACCGTGCACATTTTATGTCAAAAAAACGTATTAAAATATGTACTACTTTTTTGCCGAACTGGGGACTGCATGCAGAAAATTTCTTGAAGAAATATTTCTTAAGCATTTCTTTTAGGCTTTTCAGACTATGAATTTAAATTCTGAATTTAGCTCCTTAAGTTGAATTTATCAAAAACCCTTTCAGACTGTCCGTTTCTGAATTTACGACTTCAAACAGCTGTGTTTTGTTTTGGATTGATTTTCGAACAACTTTTCACATTTGTTTCATTCAAAAGCTGCAAAATGGAAAATGACCAGAAAAAAATGTTAAGCATGTTATTGTTGAGACGTCACAAATTGCAAAAAATGAAAGCAACCGGAATGGTGTTAATAATTAGCTTGCTAACATCAATTTTGAGCAACATTCAACATGCTGCAATTCTCTCCAGCAGTCAAAACACGCTTTTGAATATTACCCAGCAAGCAATATGAGCGCTTTCGGATACTCTTTTCAGACAGAGATAAAATTGCTTTCACCCTACTAATGAAGATTTTTCTGAGCCCGTGCTTAAAGAGGATTTCCGGATGATCCGAAAACGCTCCATTTTATGTGTTTACTCATAAAACGGCCTTACATTAGACTCTTTTCAGACGTGTGATTCGGAGCGCTCCGAAATTTGCTTTCTGGGTAATTTCAAATCAAAATACAAACAGCTGACTTCAACGTTCAAGGTTGGAAAAAAGGGAGTAAAAGGTAAGGGTTGCAGCAACGAATGCCTAAACTCATGAGTTTATTTCTGAGTTTAAAGACCCTAAACTCAGATTAAAATCACTACTAAAGTCTACTTAAGGTACTAAAATCAGTTTAAAGCAATAGTCTGGAAACCATATTTGGCTTTTTTTTTTATATGGAGTTTTTCATTCCTTGGGGAACTGGAGACCAGCCTTTATTTTGAAATCAAAAAGTCTTTCAAAGTGGCTTTTTGAAGAGTCAACTCCAAATTTGGGGGAAAAAGAAGGGATATAATAGCATAATAGACGAAGGATCAAGAAAGATCCAAAAAATTAACAAAGGATTTTTAGATATCTAAGGATCGTGATAGGGCCCTCCGCAGCCTGTGAGGCTATTTTGATTAATAATATAAGAAAGTTTACATCGGCTTACCCGATTGCACAAATACCTTTTCCTCAGCTTAAAAATATTTAAAACATTACCCTAACGAAAATTCCTGCCGTTTTCGTTGCTCTAGCTTTGATATCTATTTATAGGTACCTTATCTGTACTTCGATTTAGCTTCTCAAACTCGAAATTAATATTAAGCACAAAATTTTCGCGGATGGTGGTCATGGTCAAAGTTTAACCGTTAGAGGACATTATATCTAGCTGCGAAATACGCAATTCAAAATAGTGAAAATCAAATTTCGCGAATGATGGTAATGGTCAAAATTTTACCGTATGAGGGCATTAGGTCTAGCTGCGATATACTCAATTCAAAATAGTGAAAATAACATTTTTGCGAATTTCGCGGATGGTGGTCTTGGTCAAATTTCAACCGTAAGAGGACATTTAGCTGCGAAATACTCAATCCGAAATAGTGAAAATAAAATTTTTGCGAATTTCGACAATGGTGGTCATGGTCAAATTTTAACTAAGTATTTTTATATTTCTGACTGTATTTAATTTTCTTGAAATTTTGATAATTTATCAAAATAAAATGAGCATGTCGATTCTTTTTTAAAGGACTGTCAATTTCCTCTTTTTGAAAACTTTTTGTGTTTACACTATTGACACTATTTCAACAAATTTTTTGAAGATAATTCACTTCAAAATCAAGAAGCGAGTTTGATGTAAAAAATTTTGACGTTTACACTTTTTGACGATTTTTTTGAAAAAGATTTTGACAAAATTGTCAAATGTGTAAATGCGCCTTAAGCGGCCCGCACATAGCGCATCATGCAGCGCTGCGCGTAAGGGTGTATGAGTGATATGGAAGGGTATGTGTCACACCTACGATGCAGCGTTGATTACCAAATGGATTAGATATTTCGTCGTTTCAGCGCTGCAAGTTCTAGTCAGCGCTGCACGTTTGCGCGCAAAATAGCGCTGCATTCATTTTAAACCGAATTTCACAGCGGCCGGTCGTCATGGCGGAGAGAGAAGAAAAAGTGTTTATTATCGAATTAATTGAATTTTACCATAATTTACCGGCGTTGTGGGATATTTTTTATATGTTTAAAAATTCCATATATTCTTCCCGTATGTATTTTGCAAATTGAGTCGAATTTTTGGCATACGCAGTTTGCAAGCGACACGAAATAGCTTCCTTATCTATTAATATATCCTTGCATTCGCTCATTAAAAACCGATGAATATGGAAAATTATTTCGTGCCCTTCTTAGCAAAAAATGGTTCAGGTATTAAAACGCAAGTACTACCTGTACCCGTTCAAGGGACTAATAAATTTCTTTAGCAAATATGAGTTAAATAAATAGTAAATAATTAGTAAATAAATATATAAGGTCCAATCATATGGTAAGATGAATTATCTAGTCTCATGCAGTTTTTAGTGATATTACAAAAAAAAATATACATATATATATGCATCATATAACAAATTTCGATGTGTTTATGCATTCCTTTTCCAGAATTATTTTTTCATTCACATTCCTCCTTTTCGGCACTTTAGCTTCTTATCAGAAACTACAACCGCTACGTGGGCGCTGAAATTCGATTAACTTAACCAAGCGTTTAACTCATTCGAGCGGTAACTTTTGCGAGATTCTACTGTACTTCTTTTATTTTAGAAAAACTAATGTTTTAAAAATATTTTGCTACTTTCTCAGATACGAAAACGACAGCACTGGACGAGATGCCGGGTAAACAGTGAAGCACAGCAATAAGCGGAACAATTCTAGTTGCTGGCTGTTTCTGGAATCTTATTTTTTTGGTCCCAATCTATAGAAAATGACTCCCTGATTCCAAATCTGCAATACTTTTTCGCCTCTAGTTTAGGAGATATCGTGTTTTGAAAATTTCCCAAAAACGTACTAATTTTTACACTATCTCGATATTTGCGTACATATAGTTTGCGTAGTTGACACTTATTCGAAATTCATTTATGTTAATAGCCTATACTCAGATGCTACGTAAGTAAAGCTCCCATATGAAACACATGCAAAAAAAAACCAAAATTTACTTCGAAGTAAATTGGTTACTTTCGCTTATACTCAGATGGCAAGTAATCGTTCAGTAAATAATACGCAGGGTTGCATCTGCGACTTTGACATTTCCTCCCTTTACTTCATGCAAACAATAGTCACGCTCATTCTTCGTGAAAAGTAATCTGAAAGCAGCTGATTCTTGACTGCGCCGCGATGTAAACCGATTTTTTACACATCGATATTCTTGAAGAATTCCAAATAGAAAACATCTATTGCGAAAATAAAATTAAAAGAAAGAGCAGGGTGGAAAACTTTAATAACTTTTATAAGCAAAGGCTTGTGGAGCTAGTGAAGGATCGGAAGGCTATCTGGGACTTGAAAGAAAAAAAGCCATAGCAACGCCACTGCTGTCGAAAAGCTTTGGGTAGAAATAGGCGCTGTTGGTTTTTGGTAGTGTCAATTCTTTTTAGTTTCGAGACAAACACACTGAGCGCTTTTCTTACAAAAATCGATTTAAATTAATTATATCCGTTTACTTCACATAATACTTTCTGCACGTGTGCATGAACAACTGTAAATTTGACGTTTAATACCGCGATTTTTGAAAATAAGCCTTTTCTATAGCGCCCCCTGTCTCTGTTTTTATGTACATAGCTGCAGAAGGCCTACTTACGTCAATTAATTGAGCAAGTATTTACTGCATATCTGAGTATAGGCTATAAAAATGAAAATATTTTATGAAAATTGTTGCCATACTTGTAAAAAAATATAAAAATTTTTAGCTTTTGAGCAATAATGTGAGACTGAGGAATATTACGGATTATGGAATATAATATTTTTAAGTGTTTTATATCTCAAAAATTTTTCATTTTTCTAAAAAAAAAATAACAAAAAAGAAGTGCAATAACCAAAACAAAAAAAGGCGGGGAAAAATGAAGTCGTGTAGAAATGTGTATTTCAGAGAGCGCCACAGGCGAAAATTTTTTCTAAAAACGAAAAGGAAGTGCAATTACATTTTTAATATTTTCTAAAAAACAAAAAAGAAAAATACTCATTTCCCCAAGTTTGACATTTATTTTCTAAATATTTCCCACAATATGGCTCATATTTTCCCACTTTTTAATTATCCACCTATTAAATCTATCAGTTGGTAGATTTTTTCAAAATAAAATGTCTGGCAGCACCATAACCAGCTGTCAGTCTGTTTTCACAATGCTTACATTGCATTTTCATACAAACTTTAACGATATCTCCTAAACTAGTGGCGACCGCCAAAAACGGATTGCAGATTTGGAATCAGGAGGCCATTCTACATATACATACCGATTTTCAACCAAATCCCAGAAACGGCCAGCAACTAGAATTATGCCTACTACAGCTCTCAAATTAGCACAGAAATCTAATACCCTAAACAGATTACACCATTAATGCAAATCAACGGCTTAATTTTGCATTATGTTGTGCATTTGACTTGAACTTGATTAAATAAATGCACAACTCAACGCGTGAATTAGTCGATTTTTGTCTGGCAGCTCTAAGAAAAAGCTACCGAAAGTTATCATAATTTTGTTAATTATTGGCAACATATGGCAAGTTTACTGTGAGTCACGGTTGCCACAGTTGATGTTTCGCGCTGTGGCTCTTTTTTATTTTATATGGCTCTTTTTTGGGTTTCATTCGCCAAGAGAAAATTTACTCAACAACCAGTTTAAAGCGTGCGAACATATCAAATAATTGAAGTCAATAATAATTAAAAGGTAAAATTGCAGCTTTAAGATTTGGCGGACCTAATTTACATCACAATATTTGGATTTTTATACATACAACAAATTTTGGCTTTTTTTAGTCAAATTGGCTCTTTTTTCAATTACCCTTATATTTTTTAAATGGCAACCGTGCTTTCAACAAACTGCAGCCCAGCAAAATCTGGTTCGAAATATTACCAACACAAATGCAAGTATTTTGATGTTCACTCACACATATGCGATTTCCAACGTGCAAGAGAGGGACAGTTGCTATATGTACACAAAATGTTTTCGAATAAAGTTCCCGATGCCCATTTAGCTTTACCAAGAGACATTCCTGGAAAAATTCCGAGAAAATTTGGAAAATTTACCAGAAACGTGATTTGCTGGGAAGAAGGTAATGCGCATTTAAGCGGGAATTCCAATAGCGCAGGAGCTGCAGGAAATTTCCTGCTGCAGGAGGTGCAGGAAAAACGCAATTTCCAATAATGCGTGTGCATGAGCAAGTCATTGCTGTGGTTTTGAATCTTAACCTGACTCAGTACATTTTTAGCTACTCTTGTACTCGTCTTATTTTCTATGAACGGAATATAATATTCCCTTTTACTTAACAAATAAATAATAGATATCATAAATATAGACATCGAAGCTTAAAATAAAATAATATTTAATGCATATAACTTGATTGAGCAAGAAAAGTATGCCCCCGTAGTACCAAGTACCTTAAAAAAGTACTCAATAGTTTCTACAACACTGTTATGTTCCTTTTTTCAACTGTTATACTCAGCTGTCATGTAGCTCACGCGCAGGAAATATTCAATTTTTCGAACTCGTGCGTGTGCGTGAACATGCAGGAAATTGATTCGAACTAGTTCCATATGTTTTCATGTGTTGAATGTTTGCAGGAATTCACGTTACGCAGCTCCTGCGCTATTGGATTTCTGGCTTTACAGTCTGGAGACCTGGGGCTCTACTCTGTATTGCGATGCGACAAAAAAATGCGCAAAATCGAGTAATCGGTACTCTGTATTGCGATAATCGCATTTAAAATTTTCGATATTCGAAATTTCCGCTAATCCCTCAGTTTCACGCTACTCTGAAATGCGATAGCGAGTGTCAAAACAACCCTTTTGTCGCAAATTTCATTCGCCAACTGTTTGGCTTGCGGAAAGGCATGTAGGAACTACTCTGTATTGCGATGCGCAAATCAATGCGATGCGCAAGTCGAATGCGATGCGCAACGAAATCGGTACCCTGAATTGCTATCGCATTTGTTTCCGCAACACTGTTTTTCGAAGTTGAAAATGAATTTCGAAATGTCAAAAAATTTTGTTTTGATGGAGAAGATTTATCGGTTTCTTAACCAAAAGCAGCTAGTCAAGGTGTTTAAACAAGGTGCAAGCAATATGTCGCATGCTTCTTATTCATTTTTGGTCAAATACGAATTGTAAAAATGGACGTATGTTTGTTTACATATCTTATTCATGATACAAGAAAACAAGATAGCGCTACTACGGGTGCCGCTATTTTGTAGCATTGGGTATGAGAGCGAAGATGACGTATTACCTACAAGAGACAGAGGCATTGTTGTTGTTTTCCATACTATTAAATGATTAGTTATGTTTTAATGCCAATATAACTGTTATTTTTATTTATTTATCACCGATTTTTACATTACTATGTAAAAAAATGTTTTAAGAAAAATACTTAATTCTGGTTTTACAAAATAATAACTTTTTTATATATAATTTCTCGTGCAAAGAATCATTTGTTTGATGTTTGAAGCATTTTGCATTGGTTTGCCTATGAGCCAAAACTTTTATTTTGTTTGAAACCAAAAGTTTCAATATTCCTTAAAACACTTCTTTACAAATAAATATAAAAATCAGTTATCTAAATTTGCAAATAAAGTCAAAATTCGCATCAAAAGATGAAAAGTCGGTTTAACATACAAAAAAACAACAACGATTCTCTCTTTTGGATGTGGTACGTGAAGTTGCGCTTTCTTGTTTTCTTGTATCATGGATTTAATTGACGGTTGTTTGCTTACGTTAGTTTTGAATATGAAATTTGAATTTAAAAATGAGAAAGTGTGATGTTTCCAAAAATTAAATGGACCTCGCTTTTCCCTTCCTTGATGCTATATATATATATATATGTTATATCCCTGTAGAAGATTGGAGTACTCCAGGGCTTGGTCTAAGAGTACTCGTAAATACCCCAGGACTACTCGCCATTAATTTCCCCCACAATGCATTCAACTGACGATTTTAACATTGTGCTGTCATTGGAAAATCTCTACTCGCGTTTGAAGTAGTGTAGAAGTAGAGATTATGGGGCCAATCAAGTGCATTTGATATGTTACGTTACTAGCAAAGGCAACGGCTTGGGCTGAAGTAGCGCATGGGTAGAGCTTTTGCCGCACGCCCCGGAAGACCGTTCGATTCTCGCCAAAGCGAGTTTATTAACTTTTTTTTTTTTTTTGGATTAGTTATTCAAAATTAAATATTAAGAAGAATAAAATGCAAATAAAAAATAAAAAAAGGGTTCTAAATTCAAAGAAATATTTGAACAAGCTCTGAGACGTCAATGCACCAATGGCGAAGTCAGACAAGCCATTTGTATTTTATTTTCAATTTTTTGTATTTTTGAATTTTACTATTCTTCCACATATTTTACGCCTGCGACAGGGATGGAACTCGCGCCCTTCAGATTTCTAAGCCAACACTCTTCCATCACACTATCGAGTTATCTGACTTAAGGTTTGCTACGCTGTTACATTAACGTTGAAGCAAAATTGAACTGTAGGCGTGTCGTTTACCGTGCCACTAGTTAGTCTCTACTCTCGGTATCTATACTCGTGCACTGGTTCTTTTTCCTATACTCGAGGACTACTCGCTTGAGCCCCAATTTACCCCAATCTTCTGCAGGGATATAAGCTATAGTATAAAAATATTTCTCAAAACGCGCACATAGAGATTTGATAATTTTGGTTTGATAATTAATTTTTGAAATTCTTTGTATAGCTATAACCACGCTGATTTTCACTTCCAATCTAAATAATTCTAATAAAAAAAAAGTATGAAAAATATACTACGCAATCTGAAATTATAAATAATATTATAAAAATTAAAAATTTCATATTATAAAAAAAAGAATAGTAAATAAAAACGAATTATGTAATTAACAATTACATATAACCCTGTTAGCTCCCCTTTTAATAAAATAATTAAAATAAACAATGAAAGTAATTGAAAATTGCACTTATTAAGACAATTTACTCAGATCGCATTAACTTTCCGCAAGCCAAACAGTTGGCGAATGAAATTTGCGACAAAAGGGTTGTTTTGACACTCGCTATCGCATTTCAGAGTAGCGTGAAACTGAGGGATTAGCGGAAATTTCGAATATCGAAAATTTTAAATGCGATTATCGCAATACAGAGTACCGATTACTCGATTTTGCGCATTTTTTTTTGTCGCATCGCAATACAGAGTAGGGCCCCTGTTTTTGTGATTTGCATTAGCGGATTTAATTTTGTATTTCAGCTGTAATCTGTTTTGGGTATAAATTCAATAGAGCGCTATGCCATGCTATGATATGCTAATTTTTGACTGTTCGCTTTCATACATTTTCATGTATTTTGATTTCTATGTGACAGATGGCACTGCGGCTCAGTGCGTGAGTGTTTCGACCTTAATAATATTGCGGCAGTATTGCAGCAATGTTAAATTATAAAATTGTAAGTGCAATATCGCTGTATATATTTCTTTTGACATTAGGGCACATTCAAATAAATCTTGAAAAATTTATTTTTTTAAATATTGTGCCTTAGGCATTATATTTAGCGTAAAAGTATAAAGAAGTTTTAAGTTGCAATATTGAGGTAATATTCCATAAATATTTTAGCAGCATTGAATTAATAGTGATATTCAAGCAGGTGTGGAAATTCGAATATGCAAAGTTTCCACTAGCAAAGATTCCACTTTTGCATGAACGACCCTGTTAGCAAGGTGTGTAAAGTAGGCGTGCTATCCGCTAATTTGAAAATATCATAGCTGTAATTACTGATATGAACTTTAAATAATTTTTTATAAAGAAATGGTTGACGCAATAGGCTTAGGCTTGATAAATTTCCACACAATATGGTGCAAATTTTGCACATCGAATTCGAAGTTCAAAGTTTCCACAGCGGTGGACATTAGTTTTCATACACCCGAGGGTTCAAAATATGCATATATATTCAAGGCATATTGCCATAATATTACAGCAACATTGCAAATGCAATAAAAAAGCGGACATTTACATATTGCAGCAAGGTGGTAGCAATACATCTGCAATAATATTGCAAAAATAATACTGCCGCAATATTGCTGCAATGTAAGATGCCGACTAGGAACATACCCCACCGCGAGGTTTTTCGAAATAACTTCTTTTTAAAAAGTTACTTGATGTCAAACTACAGTTAATATAAATAAACTAGGCAAACGCCTGGTTTATTTGTACATTTTATCTGCCATATTATTTCACTTATCGATCTAGAAAAATACGCTACAGTATGCCGTTCTTAATTTTCATTTCCTTAAAAATAAAAATAAAATAAATAAATTGAACTTCTACCAATTTCGAGAATAATATTTGGTTATAAAGATTAGGAAACCATACTCAATTAAAAGCAAAAAACAAAATTTAAATTTAACGAAAATTTGTTTTTATAGTATTATTAGCTTTCATTTATATTTCAAACTAAGTGCATTGAACGAAAATGGTAAGCAATTTCACGAAATGTGATCGAAACATGTTAAAATACGGTTTTATTTGAATTTTTTAGCTCGCCTTTCCGTTTCCATATCTTCGACGGCAAAAGTTCACCCAGATTTACGATTGTGCTCTAATTAGCCAAATGGGCGAGAAATACCGTGACATGGAAAATGGTGGGAAAAGTAAGTAAAGGCACATACATGATATAATACGTCATGGTAATATAATCTCTTTACACAATATGACAGTGGTTTTGCCTAGCTCTGCTATTGGAATAAAGCTGCAGAGCTACCCGGTGCCGTTGCTTTTCAAGGTGACAAACACAAAAAATTTGCGCTACACTCATGTCGGAATCTTGGACTTTTCCGCTGAAGAAAATTGCTGTTATGTCCCCGATTGGATGGTCCGCACGCTGCATCTGGAAGAAATCGGCGGTGGCAGCGTGAAAGTCGAGCAAGTTTCCTTGCCGGTTGCGAAATTGATCAAATTCAAACCGTTCGGCGGTCAATTTATGGCTTTAAAAAATCCAATCGTCTTACTCAATCTCGTATTGAATCGTTTTTCCTGCCTGACGAGAGGAGATATTATCAGTATTCACTTTAACCATAATACCTACCAGCTGCGAGTGGTCGATACGAAACCAGGTGGAGGAGCAGTCAGCATCTCACTTCAATTGATGGTGAGCTTGAATTAAAAAAAAAATTGTTTTCTTCCAGCTTTTGTTTCTATTCGTTCGTTCTAAGATTGAATTAGTGCCATCTGAGGAGGACGCCGAGGCTGATGATGATGAAGATTTGAAAGGTCATATCATTCATGAGCAAAGTGCTGAAACGTTTACGAGTGATACTGATCGTGATAGTAGAAGTGATCATGATGATGATGATGCTTGCCGTGTCCACGGACTTAGGTGTTATTTCGAAAAAAATGTTCATTGTGCATCTTGGAGCAAGGTATCCCATACAAATAGTTATTTTTCAATAGAATTACATCGCTGCATAAAATTTTTTAGGCTTCTTCAGTTCGCTCAATTCTCCCACTGCGTTCGGTTTTATGGCCTCGTTCCTATTCGCATTATTCGGTCCACAACCTCCTTGATGGAAACAGTATATCCGAAAACGAGGAGGTTGATTGAAAATATTCAGGTCAAGGGCGAGAATGAAAGAGAAAGAGAGAGAGAGAAAGAGAGAGAAGAGAAGAGAGAGAGAGAAAGATAGAGAGAGGAAGAGAAAGAGAGAGAGAGGCAGAGAAAGAGAGAGAGAGGCAGAGAAAGAGAGAGAGAGGCAGAGAAAGAGAGAGAGAGAGAGAGAAAGAGAGAGAGAAAAAGGCAGATAAAGAGAAAAATAATGAGAAAGAGATAGAGAAAGATAGAAAGAGAGAGAGAGAGAGAAAAAGAGAGAGTGAGAGAAAGAGAGAGAGAGAGAGAGAGAGAAATAGACGGAGAGAAAGAGTGATACAGGCAAGCTTTTCTCAAAAATATAATTTTTTTCTGTAGTCGATTCAGTTTCAAAATTGACTATCACTATTGTTGTTTTTTGATTTTAACCCGTTTTTTTTTGTGTATTTTGGAATACATGTTCACGATATTTTATGATACATATATATATATATTTTTCGTCGCAGAAAAAACAATCTTGCAATTTGCTCGTTTTCTATTTCTTGATGATGTACAACGTGATTTGAATGGGCCTGAAAATAAGGATTAATATAAAAAATCAAACTTATTTGTCACAAAAATGTTTGATACCGTATTAAAGTGCATGAAAGTCTGCACCACTCGACAAGTCAGATGAAAATTCGAAATGAGGCTTTTGCTTTTGGAGTTGCATTCGTGTTTATACGCACTTCTCTCGCACAAAAGTGATAATTGATGGTCAATAATTGAATAGTGTAAAAGACCTTATTGTCTCATGGGGGAGTCGCATAAGTCGAGAGTCAGACACACGAACAAATGATCCGAAACAATTAAGTAAGTAGAGAAAGACGAGCGAAGAAAAAAGACGGTTGAGCATAGTTAAGACTTCGATAAAAACTTTTGGACTAGACGGGATGTATGGGAGTTCTGTTCCCTGCCAACAAATTGTTTCATACGAAATGCGACGGAATAGCTTGTTTGTTAAATGTTCTGCGCTTCTCTTTCTTTCTCATGCAATCAAATGGAATTGTTCCGAAACATGTTCGTGTGTCTGACTCTCGAGTAAGGAAACAAGTCGTGGGATGAAAATGAAAATTGGCGTTCATATTAGGCGACAAATCAGCGGCAACAAAGTTGGTTTAGTGCCGAGCGACGCACGGGCAAGAGAGAAAAATTCTTCCCATACCACATGCCCGAACATCCCACGCCATCAAACCAACTTTGTTGCCGCTGATTTGTCGCCTAATATAAACGATGGCTTAGGCGGTGTGCATACCGGATCAAACGACACGTTTTCGTTTTGTTAGTCTAGAAAACCCCTTCTCTTTCTAATCAAAACCATTTCGTTTTGACTAATCTGGTGTGTTCGCCCTCACAAGGCAAAATGGACTGCTGTTTTTGAAAACAGTTGACTTATTCACAAGGTCTGCTAAAATCCCTTCTAATGTTCTAAAGCTGTCAAACTCCATATATAAAAAGCATATTAGCACATTAGAAGGGATTTTAGCAGCCTTTGTGAATAGCCTAAGTTTATTTGGGTTTCGTTTCGTTTGGTCCGGTGTGCACACAGCCTTAGAAACCAAAAAACGATAATGGTGAAATTTTGCAAACATCGATAACATTATATTGACACGGCTATTGATTGTCTTGAAGCTTGGAGTTCTGTGCAGCGCTGTCGCTTTTGGTAGGAAAAAAAATGTTAGTGGCAACGCTGATTATGTGGCAGCTTTGTTGAATGTATTGAATTGTGGGGTAGCAGGAGAGGGGACGATCGCTTTCTGACATTCAACGTATCCTTTACTACTCGCTCGCAGGCCAGGTCAAATATACGCGCACTGTGGGTGTGGGCTTCAGAAAGCAAAACAGTTTGTGTATGTTTGTGTATATGCCAACTGTGAAACTGATATGTGAATATGTTCGCGCTTAAGAATTGGTGTACAATAACAAACTGAAAAACAGAGTCTAAATGTCTTTTGTCAAAAGAAAAATCTGTAAAACTCATACATATGTGACAATCTGTAAAAAACTTCGAATTGTTTCGATTGGCTTAATGTTGTTGTAGTAGTCAGAATGCGAAACTTTTTGTATCCTAGTAAATGGACTTCATTTCTAAAAACAATTGAGTAGAACATATGCCAATGTCGAACAATAGCTCAAATAGTAGTAAAGCAACGAACGGCCGGAATAGCGCCAAAACGACAATTGCATCGGGAGTAGGGACAACAGCAACAACGCAAAAGCATGAACAGAAGAAGCCTACAAGTGGCCCTATAAAACAAGGAACGAACTCATCAACCGATAACTCGACGACAACGACAACGTCGCAAAACCATCGTCGGGAGAATTCCAGTTTCACGGGTGGAGTAGTCGCCGGTCAAATTAAGCGTGATCCTAAGCTCTTTCACTATGGGAAGCCACAACAGATTACGCCTGCCTGTGAAGCCTATGCGTCAAGTGGAACGGAAACGAACAATGATGGCGACCTACATGATCCCAATGTAGAACTGGATCCAACTACACTCATATACTATGATGGTAAACTGATAGCTGGAACACTTGAAGCGCTTATTCAGCATATGGTACCGACGAGTGACTACTATCCGGATCGAACATACGTTTTTGCCTTCCTGCTAAGTGCGCGTTTATTCATACGGCCGCATGAGTTGCTTGAAAAAATCTCTGGCACATGGGAGCGACAACAACAGAAGTTTGCTGCAGCTGAAAGCAAAGACGTTGTTGATGATGCGCACTTTAGTCATTTAACAGTTGTCTCTTCGGTATCGCCATTGGCGTATCGTAAACAACAAGAATTGCAGCAAGCTGCAGTCGCATCCATCGATCCTAGCATGATATGCCGAACTCCAATGCAGAAATCGGCACAGAATTGCATTCGTCTCCTTGCCGAATGGATCGAAACGTTCGCTTACGATTTCCGGGATGAAAGATTAATGCAGCAAGTACGCATTCTTGCGCGAAAGTGCGTCTTCATCGACAATTCACTGGGAAAACAAGTTTCACGTATATTGCAGCTATTAGTCCAACGATTGACGGCACTAGAGAAGTATGAGGAATTCCTGCAAACACTCGCAAATGCTGAAACACCGGGGAGCACTTACAATCATGCACATTCATACTCTTGTACGTCGGCAATTGCGAGCAGCGGAAATGCAACGTCTCATAATGTCCACAATGCAAGTAGTTTAAATGAAACAGTCTCAACGACAACAACGTTGACATCGACGTCCAACAGCAGCTCGAATAATGTTTGCAGCAGCAGCAATTCTGATGTCACAACGCCAAGTGATCTATTCGGAATTATGGATATTTGCGGCAGTTGCGCTCAATTGGCCCATCAGCTAACAGCCATAGAACTGGAGCGTCTCTCGCATATTGGGCCTGAGGAATTCGTGCAAGCCTTCGTCAAGGATTACCAGCATACCGGAAAGCAAATAATGACCAATAGTAACACAGGCAGCAAGCCGAATGTTTCAGTGGCCGCGTCAGCGTCATCGTCTATTATGACCAGTTCATTGCATGATATGAAAAAGACACGAAATCTCGAGTCCTATGTGGAATGGTTTAACCGCATGAGTTACTTGACCGCAAGTGAAATCGTTAAGGTAAGTCTTTATCAAGTGTGTTCCTCCCACCACAAAAAACCTATAACCATATTCCTTTTTGGTTGGCAATAAATCTTAAGATTTATATTCATCGTTAAATGAGTGTTTCCTTCTTGTATATTTATGCACCGAAAAAAAGTACCCGAAGAAAAAACAACGTGTTCGCATTATCGAGTATTGGATTGAGACTGCGCGTGAGTGCTTCAATATTGGGAACTTTAATAGCCTAATGGCCATTATAGCTGGTCTTAATTTGGAACCAATATCCAGGCTTAAAAAAACGGTATGTCAGGCGGTTGGGCTTTTAAATTGAATGAACTAAAATAATCTGTCTTTCAGTGGTCTAAAGTACAATCCGCCAAGTTCTCCGTGTTAGAGCATCAAATGGATCCAACATCCAATTTCAATAGCTATCGTTCAACATTGAAAGCGGCCATGTGGCGCTCGGAGGGTGCAACTGATGAACGCGAACGCATAATCATTCCATTTTTTAGCTTATTCGTTAAGGATTTGTATTTCTTAAATGAAGGTTGCTCCAATAGGTAAGTCTTCATTTCTTTTCTCATCATATTCCATGCCATCCTATGTTGCACATATATATTTGTTCTACAATACATTCTTTGCGAACAGGCTGCCGAATAACCATATCAATTTTGAAAAATGCTCACAACTCGCCAAACAAATTATGGAATTCAATGAATGGAAGAAAGTGAAATGTCCTTTCGAGAAATTGCCAAATGTGATCGCCTATATACAAAATAGTCCAGTACTCAATGAGAATACATTATCGATGGCGTCGTTTGAGTGTGAACCACCGGAGAATACCGAAGAAAAGGGACGTTATAAAACGGTGAAAGCTGAAAGTAAACAACAACTACTACAACAACTCCAAGAACAACATCAACATCAACACTAAAACGGAACCCTCTCATGTGTCAAATAGCCAAATAGCATAAACAGCTTAAGTCGACTTAAAAAAAAAAAACGCAATGGAATTATAAAACTCATATTGAAAAATTTCACCTCAGAAACAGTTTAATGGAGAAAATTCCATTTTTGATTAATGCAATTATATTTTGTTGCACAAAGAACAATATTAAGCTTAAGTGTTGTTATTGCACAAGCTAACAGGAATTTCTATATTCCTTAAATTCCTATGAGAATAACAAGAAACAAAACAATAACAACAAAAACATTAATTTTCTCTAACAAAACGCTTGCCATTTTAAACTCAAGAATATAAGCTGCTATTTATACATATACATCATGCATACACACACATCATGCATACACACACACACACACACACACACACACACACACATGCATACAAACCTACATACATACATACATACACACGCACACACATCCACACATAAATACATGTTCACATACATAATTCTGAATTAAATTAAATAATTTAATTCATTTTAAAGTTCGATTATATATTAAGATGGAAAGTCAAACGAGCCAACCGGCACTTGAAGTGCGGGTTATAATAATAATTATTTTCTCGTGTTTTTTATAAATACTTCAAATTTTTGCTTTAAAAAATTTCACAAATTATACGTAAATTAGTGTATAATATTTAGTTGTTGATTTTTATTTTATTGTATTTTATTTTTAATTTTATGGTACTAGTACTATTTCTCCTTGTTTCTTAACTGAATGCGCTACTTTAATACTACTCAGGCACTACACTCATGTACAGCGAGCGCTGAATATTTGTTTGCGGTTGACATCGAACTACTTTTTATTGTTCTTAGTCAATATCTCTATTAATTTATTTTTACATGTACAAATCTATTTATATATAAAAAAAATATTCGGCTCTAAATAGTTTTTAAGCTCTTCGTGTCATCCACTAACGAACAGATCAACTTAAAACAGCTACACTAAATTAGTTGGAATTACCATCATTGACGACCAACGCTGGCATGGCATTTTATGTTGATTGTAAAGCATTGTTAGAATTATTCTTATTATTGGTTTTCTTTTTTCAATACCAGAAAAATCTAAAAAACAAAATTTTATTTTGTTGGAATAAATTATTCCTGCTAAGCGTTGTTAATTCTAATTTTCTTTCGTTGGCAGCAATGCATAGCAAAATTTGCAAAGCATGACTTTTTGTCTTGAACTATTTGTATTAGTATCGTTTTACGGCTAAAAGCAAATGTAAAACTAATCTTAAAGATTTTTCTTTTCCTTCACCAAATTTATAGAGATTTTAGCTAAAATTTTCCATATAACAGTGTAGAGTTATTAAACATAATAAAATAGTCGTTGATGAGCTATTTCCAACTGGACTTTACGAAAATTTTTTGAGCTTTACGACTTGCCACAATCGAAATGATGATAACTAAAATATAATAGATTTTTTTGAGGATTTGTGCAGCTTAATCAATAGAATATTGGGGGGAAAATATTATTTTTGTACTCTTTTGCTTTTAAATTTACGACAAATACATTTTCAATAGTTTTTGAGATGCTTAAGTGAAGCTCAATTTAAAAAAGCAAAAAATAAAAAAAAAACCGGGAAAACAACTTTGACGATGACTTTAAAAGCCATCGTTTTGAATGTATGTAAACGTATATAAAATTATTGATGAAATTGCTTGATATGCAAAGTTATCAAGAAAAATAAAAACAAAAAACTGTTAAAAAAAAGAAAAAAAAAAACGAATAATAATAAAAATGCAATTTAAATGAGCGCATTTAAAGACGTATCTTTTATTTTGTTACGTCTTGACGCTCGATAATTCTAATTATGTGTACTTTTACTTTTTATCCGTAAAAGAAATTGTACTTAACTGCATTTATATACTTATACATATGTGGAACATTTATCAGAAGCTGTAATCTATATATATATATATATATACCTATATATATAAAAGTCATTTTATATACACATACGTATATTTATTTCGAAATGTAAGCAAAAAAAATAGAAAATACTAAATAGTAAATCAAGTCGTGCGTTGAATGCTGTTTAACTCGAAATTGAAAACTATGGAATCTCATTTCAATTGATATTTTTTTTTTTTCGAAAGATTAAAAAATGTGTATTTAAAAACTACTTTGTATGTACATACAATGTAAGATAATTTCAATTTAGTTTCCATTTACAAGGAAGATATGACTTCAAAACCGAAAAAAATAAGATTAATAATATTATTATAAGAGCTAAAAGAAGAGATTGATATGAGAAATTTGAATTTGAAACAAAAAAATCGAACTTCAAAAAGAGATTACTTATTTTTTTTAAGTACTTACTCTGTAGAAGTTTTCTAATTCACTACCTCTGTAAGACTTAGCTTCGTCTAAAGAGCTATTTTAAATTTCATATGACCAGCCATATTCATACAAACATAAGAGTAGAGAGAGAACCATTTGGGAGCAAATTTTAATTATGCGAACTTTTCAAAATATTAAACAAAACAGGATAATTACACATTAATTTTTTATTGAAGAAAATCAGAAGAAAAAACATTTGTGAAGAGACTTAAAAAAAAGAGTATTGCCGGCCTTATACTGTACAAACCCAGTCATGCAATGGTGATTCAGTCTATCTTTCAAAGGAATCAATGTTAATCAATATTCGAAGAGAGTTCTCGAATTCCAGATGCCATTTCTCATAACATTGCTTTAAGATTGACAACAAGTCCAAGATTGTTGCAATAATGTCATTCAATGCTGACTACCTATTTAAAAACGAAAACTTTGGGCGTTTTTGAAAGCAACTGGAAATTATGCACTAGTAATCTATTTTTACCAGCCTCATAGTTGATGTTAATTCTGATACAATGTAACCAAATGATGAAAAATACGCGAGAAACATTCTTCAAATATTCATTTTGAGAGTGACAAACGGCCAAGGAAAAAATATAGGTGCTTTCTCTCGTCCATGGTCGTCCGTTAATAACGATCCAAAATGTCTTTAATATAAATTGTTCGCATAATGTAGATCAGCGTTATGGGATGGTGTAGTCCTATTGACAGTTCTTTCGCTGGCAACCCTATTTGCCAAAGATCAAATACTGCTGCTTTTGCTCCACTATCATATTAATGGGATTGCGTGACAATTTAAAAAAAAAATTGTTGTTTTTTTAAGGCCGATATTGTTTTTGGATATAAGATAATCGAGTCTATCCAAATATTTTAAAAGAAAAGAAGATTTATGAGCATGAGTCTTTTCGATGAAGAGAAGTTCGATTTTTGAAACTCAAATACACAAATATTTAAATGAAACTTTAAATAATAAAGCAAATGTATCAAAAGAGGAAAATAAATAGATATATGAAAAGAAAGTATTTTATAAAATATCACTAAGCATAAAATCATAAATGTAAATTTCGATAAAAATTATATTTACTTTTTAGTCTATTTGAGGTAGACTGTTGATAGAGTGACAGAAAGTCGAATATACAATCCAGTAAAAACAGTGTAGTCTTTCATGCACATTGCCAGTTATATGGCTTAAAATATTCGACTTGCTGACAGTTACCTACAACTAAACTTATTGAAACGATTCATTTAGATACTACTTAGTATATACCATGTTTACACGTCCCTGCGATACGTGTTAGCTCTAACCGTTTTACTTGAACATACGTCTATAAACATAATCCTAATACGTATTTAAATTTACATACACATTAGGAGTGTGTTTATACATGTGTTTTCGTTTAAAACGGTTTAACATTTTACATTTTTTGCGTACTTAAAATTTAATTCTGAAGTTCACAGTGTAAACTTTAAAAATAGAAAATATTTCTTAGTACTGCAATCACAATGAACAATTTTTATAGTCTTCATTTAAGTTGTCAATTTTCAAAGAATTAAATATTAATGGTTAATGTAATTTAAAGTTTAAATTGCGCAAAAAAATTCGAAGCTTCAATTCATGGCTTAAAATTTTTTTCAGTTTTTCCGAATGGGCCAAAATTCTTCTTAATGCCTTAACTTCTGTCGCTGTCAATGAAATTCAGTTTTTCTGAAGGAGCAAACCAAATTAATAAAAAATTAGTTTTAACAAAAAATTTATGAATAACGAAATAAAGTACTCTAGTCGAATTGAAAAAAAATCAATTATTACCAAAACTCAATTTTTTTTCTTCCCAAATTACGGTAACATTGTTGTCTGATCTTGTCTTGTCTTGCCAAACAAGACAGCAATGTTACTGTAATTTGCGAGTAAACAAGATGGAAGTTTGGTAATATTCGATTTTTTCCAATTGGAGTAGAGTATTTTATTTCGTTATTAATAAATTTTTAGGTAAAATTTATTTGTTATTTTACGAACACAGAATTTCGTTGACAGAGACAAAAATTTAGGCATTAAAAAGAATTTTGGCCCGAATATCAATTCTCTCTCATTTTTTTTTTTTTCATTTATTTATTTTTTCATTCTAGAAAAATAAGTTTACAGCAGGGATCGGCAGTAATAATATTATCGGGAGTAATTACGGATTGGCAGAGCTGTAAAAGAATTAATTCATTTTCAAATTTCAGCCTTTTGAATTTCCTTTTAAAGATTTAATTCAAAAATTCGTTCTAATGATTTATGAATGAAATCTTTGAAATTATCATTCAGCTGTCAAAAATGATTTATGAATTCAATTTTATAATTCTTTTTTTAAAGCTCCCAGGTAACTCATTTTGATTTTAGCTTAAAATTTTTAAATCAAATCAATTTGAAAACATTTTCCAGCCTTAGGATTGAAATCACAATTTCTAAAACAATGGCTATTAATGGGAAGTGGTAACGAATTTTAAGAATCCCTTTTGCTTTGAAAAATTTTCGGAGTTTTTCAAATATTTGGCTATTGGCAAAAAAATTTCTCAGATTTTTAATGGATATTTTATTTATTCCAAGAGAGGGGATATAGTTGACGCATTTTGCGAATTCCTGTTCCTTTGCTAAGGGAAAGAAAAGAACTCCCAGATTTCAAAAATACAATTAGAGTTTTTCAAATGCGAGCATAGGTTGTTTTAGAAATTGTGATTTCAATCCTAAGGCTGGAAAATGATTTCAAATTGATTTGATTTAAAAATTTTAAGCTAAAATCAAAATGAGTTAACTCAGCTTTAAAAAAAGGAATTATAAAATTGAATTCATAAATCATTTTTGACAGCTGAATGATGAATTCAAAGTTTTCATTCATAATTCGATTGTCGTAGAAATGAATGTAATCAAAATTTGAAATTTTTAGCTGGGAATGAAAGTGACTTAAGCCTCAAATGATTGAATTCTTTTACAGCTCTGCGGATTGGTCAAAAATTTTAATTCTTTTTTTCTTGATTGTTGAATAAAAAGAAATCATAAATGGGAAACATAAAAATTCTGAATAATGAAATATTGATAATTCTAATTCAAAAAATTCGGATTGAAAATAGAAAAATAATTATGAAAAGAAAAATTGTGATTAAAAAAAACAATCAAAAATCATATTCCCAAGAATACGGATTTTTTTAATAAAAGTCGAGATATCCCATTATCAAGATAGCTCAGCTCCTTCGATTATAAAACTGTATACAGACAGATGGACAGACAGAAACACGAAGTCTAAATCGAATCTCTTGGTGACGCTGATAATTTCTATATATATGTGGTATGGTCTATATCGACTGGTTCTGGGTGTTACTCACAACTGCACAAACGCAATTTACCCTCGACACAGAGTGTGTCGGGTATAAACATATCCTAATCTAATCTCCTGGAGCTGCTGATCATTTCTATACTAATTTCTAATGGGATATCTCGACTTTTATTCAAAAAATCCGCAATCTTGGAAATATGATTTTTGATTTTTTCTTTAAATCACAATTTTTCTTTTCATAATTATTTTTCTATTTTCAATCCGAATTTTTTGAATTTGAATTATCAATTTTTCATTATTCAGAAATTTTATATTTCCAATTTGTGATTTCTTTTTATTCAATAATCAAGAATTATGAAGTATGGAATAAATTATAAAAAAAAAATCGAAAATTAAAAAATTTTTTGTTTTGCCGATCCCTGGTTTACAGTATTCATATACATTTACATATATACTTATATTTATATACAAGAAAAAAATATTTTTACGTATAACTTATACACTTATTTATTTACATCTTTATAGATTAGGTAATTAAAGTCAATATGAAAATCTGAAGAAAAACCATAAGGGGCCGTCCACATATTACGTCAGCATGGCTTTAATCCCCCGCCCCCCTTGACCGCCACCAACTTATCATCAATGGTCATCGTCCAGAATCCCCCACCTGTTGAGATCATCTTTGAGCCCTTTATTATTTCACAAGTAAATAGAAATTTGATTCTTCAAAATACAGTTTTATAGGTTTTCTTATAACATAGAGATGATGACGTGATCATCGCGAATTGACTCCCCCTCCCCCCATTCCCCTTCCCGTGCATGGTGACGTAATATATGGACGGCCACTAACTTGAAGAACAAGAAGAAAAGAATGAAATCAATCTTTTCGAAGTAATTCAAATTAATCGAAGAAATTTCCAACCGAATTGCCCTTTTTCAAACCGAAGACCACCTTGTGGGACCACACAAACCGTACATTTGATGTTCGTTCTTCTCTGAATAGGTTATCAATTCTATTTTTTTGGTTTTTTTTTTTTGTTTTTTCATTTAACCATTCATTCCTTGCTAACGTGAAGTAAAGACCAACAACTTGTTTGAAGACGGGGCACACTAATTGACAGAATCTTTGTGCTACGTGTTACACACTTCATCATTTTGCTGACACTTTAAAAGTGATGCGTTTATTTCAGTTGTGTGGTTTGTGAATCCAATTGAACTTGCGTGGCCATTTGATCACTATACAACGCCATTAAAAACTATTGAAATATAAAAGTACACAAAAAAACAATACTTTCTTCGATTCTGCTTAACAATTTCCAACTAGTGCCCCACCGCGGTATAAGACAGAAATTTTTGTGGGACAAAATATAAACTTAATATTCACAAGAATAGGAGATCTCTGAATTTAAAATTTCGTCGAAGCCCTTGATCAAGAAAATTCCTCATAACTCCATTCTTTTTTTTTTTTTCAACATATTTTTCCGAAAATAACAACAATTAAAATTTTTGTGGTATCTAAAATGGCGCTTTTAAGACTAATTTTTTAGTTTTAATTTTATTTTGGAATTCCAATAATTAATTTAATGTAAAGTTTCAAAGTATTTTCTGAGTTAAACGATAAAAAAATTCTTACGTTAAAAGTAAAGTATTGAAAATTATTTAAAAAAATGGACAAAATACTTTAAAAAATGCGAATAAAACTTTTAAAAACACTGCTTTCTGAAACGCAAATGAAAATTATTTTCTTATGGTGCTGATGCAGGGGTGTGGATTATGAAGACACAGGGTGTACTCGATATTGCGAATTATTCGTAATAAAAATGTTTTTATGCTTAACCCTAGACAGGTAACCTACGTAAGATTTACGTTTACGCCTTACGTACACATAACGTAGTATCCATCAGCGTAACCTGTCTAGGGTTAAAGGGCAAAATAAACGACACAGACCCGCTGCGCTGCACAGACCGATGTGGCGTGTATGATGCTGTTTGAGCTGCTTGGGCAGATGTCTGGGCAAATATGAAATCGTTTTGATTTTTGGCCGCGCTGCACAAACAAGTCTGATCGTCTATGGCGATATTTATTCGGTCTTAGGAGATTTTGCAGCGCAAGCGCATCTGTACGGAAAATATGACACAGGAAAAAAGTTTTTGCGAAGAATTTATTGAACAATGTAAAAGTCTGAGCAGCGTATGGCGTACGAAACTGTTTGTGCAGCGCACTCGCAGCGGGTCTGTATCTTTTATTTTGCCCTTAACCCTAGAAAGACTACGTTATTTTTTTACCTTGAAAAGATAACGATACGCCTGAGCGACGTGTGTTTGTTTTTACTATCCTTAAGGATGTTTAAAAAAAAAAATGTGAACAGATTGTAATTTAAATACATTATTTAATTTATTGTCAGTCATTTCGGCTCATTTTAATAACCAAACTTGTATATATTAAAAGTAAATAAGAAAAAACTTAAATATGCTTTCAAAAGCGGGAGCAAAAAAATTAAAAATGACTACGTCTCGTAGGCGTACGTTATCTTTCTAGGGTTAAAGGGCTCAACGCTGTTAACGTAAATTCCAAGGAAGTACAGAATTCATATTCATTATAGGGATTAAAAAGGCACTAAAAATTTAGCGGAAAAGTATTGTATGCGAAAAAGCCTTCAGAAGATTCGCATTCCACAGAAAATGACACTTTTGTCCCAATTTGGTCAAAGAACGACTTTCAAGCAGTGATGCCAGATTTTATCGATAAAAAAACCCTCATATATTGGAAAAAACCCACTTTTCCCCATTTTCAAAAACTAAAAACCCAAGAAAAAACCCAGAATGGTTTTTTGAAAATATGGGCGTACCGATTTCAAAATTGAACATTGAATTTAAACACAATATTTTAATATTTTAATAAAAGTATCAAGAAAATAACAATAAATATAAGTAACTTAAAATTGCAGTCTTATTCATGACTTAAAAAAAAACCAAGTTTCTTTACAACACTTAGGTAACACACGACTAGATACAGCAAAAAGAGTCATGCATGGTACTGGAAGAGGGAAAACACGATTTTCATTCTCATAAGTAGTAAATATACCTTAAATGTAGTGCATAAATTTCGATATAAAATTACCCATACTTTTCCCCATGTCACGATATTTGAGTGAAAAAACCCACAATATGGGGAAAAACCCACAATCTGGCATCACTGCTTTCAAGTATTACAGTATGAGAAACGCGCTAATAGGCAATTCACCAAAGGACCCAACAACCACACGGCATACCAGGCAATCCACCACGATGCCTCTTTGGGCATTGTTGTCGTCTCTAGAAATTGGGCACATACAAGCTGTTAGTTTTTTTAAGGGATTTTTTTTTCATTTATAAACAGAGAAAATCAGATATTATATAGTTTTTTTAAGAATGATTGTACCATTTTAAACTGTAGAATTTATTTTAACATTTATTTTTTCTTTTTAGTAATAGAAAAATTCACGTACTACAAAAAACTGATTTCCGACTTTTTGGTCTTGTTTAATTTAGACGTTAGTGTGGCATCCATGGACAACAGATGGTGCCAAATGGAACGAGTCAATAGTGCAAATCGATGGTGAAAATAGTAACCGACTACAATTTGAACGTTTAGCTTTTAGAAATGAGACTTTCTGTCTGTCTGATTTTCAAAGGTATCCCTTCGTTCTAGGGTTTGTTATAAAATTCATAAATGCTGCTCCGAACCAAAATATTTTTATATACTTAGTGGAATTATTTATTTGGACTTAGTTAAGGGCATAAAATGTAGATTCCAAATATATAAAAGTGGCCGCGCCAAAAGGCGTTATTCGAAAATTGAATTTTACACCCAAAATTCAGATGGCGCTTGAAACAAAGACGACATAAATACTTCTTTTTTAATCGTTGACATCCTCTACAAAAATTGACTTAAGTGGACGAATTTTAAGGGTACCTCCAGCATTAAAGTCAGCCTCAAAGATCGTCTGAACTGCTGTTAAGTCATAATCTTTCGAGATATTTGCATGAAATAAGGAATTTGAGCTTATATTTAGCCTCCGATTAAAAATTTAATAGCTGTTTATCTGAGTGAGGTATTCTATGGCCAGGTTCTCTTTACTATAACACCCTTACTTTTTTCATTTTGAAACATGAAATTTAAAACTGTATAAATTCCTTTTATGTCGAATTATCTTGCTTTTTATTTGGTTTTATTATGTTTTAAGAACTCTTTTGTGTACTCGGTTCAGTATCGATAAAAGCTTTGCGCTTAGAGAATTTGTGCATCGCTGACGAAATCGTTGAATTTAAATGCAATATTGATACTGATTTGCGAGGGTCGCAAATGCTCAAATGTACTCTAAACTGAAGGAGCATCTCTACTTTGTTGTTTGCAACTTCAATTTTACCTAAAAAGGGGTCAAAATATAAAGTTACGGCATGTTTAAAAATCGCAAATTCTTCGACTTATTTTTGACAGTCAGCTGTTTTTTACCCAACTTCACCACACCATTTGGAGCCATATAGCATTTTGACAGGCTTTCCCATACTGTAATACTTGATTTAGACAGGCTTTCCCATACTGTAATACTTGCTTACGGCCGCCTCACTAGTGATGTCAGAATTAACCGAAAACACCACTTAAACGGTTAATTGGCTGCAATTATTTGCAATGAGTCGTTTTACACTAGTCAACTGTTGACCGTCAAATATTCGGCCTGATTATGTATTTCGACGGATCGCATCCGTTCGGATGTTTCAAATTTTTATGAATTAAAAAGCTCTTTTTCATTCATAAAAATGTGAAAATCCGAACGGATTCGATCCGTCGGAATACATAATCAGGCCGACTATTTTTATTCTCGCCTAGAAAACGAGAATCGAGGTATACAATTGAGTTGTGTAGAAGGGATCAATTAATAAATGCTGCCTTCGATTAATCGTGTTACTGATGAATCGGATAGAGATTTTTTCATCACTACGCCTCGCACCATGAACTCAATCACTGTTGCAGCCATGATACAAGAAAACAAGATAGCGCCACTTCAGCCCGATGATGTCACAAATACAAAATGAGAGCTTCCTTGTTGTTGTTTTGCACGCTAAGCTCAACGTCACAACTATACTTTAGCATGGGAAACAACAACAATGCGAATGCTACAAAATAGCGGTACCCGAAGTGGCGCTATCTTTCTCTCTTTGTATCATGTGTTGCAGCTATACCAGTTTTGAGAACAGGGTTGGCGCAAAATCACTTTCTTTAAATACTAGGCCTGTTCCCGTACTGCACGAAACTGCCGAAAACTGGCCAATGTTTTAAAAATTGTATGAAAATTGGGCAGTTTCGTGTAGCACGGGAACATACTTTCGATAATTAAAGTTTCGTACGCACTAAACACAAATATTTTAAAAAATTCGAATCGAAGAGAAAATGCGATAAGAATTCGAACCGTTTGCAACGAGCTCGTTTTTTTTTTTTATTGTGGAATTCATAAGTCTTGCCGACTACGGCACCCTGAAAGGGATTTTGAAGTTTTGTTGATATTTTGAAAAGTCCTCGAGGGCTCCCTGAAAAATGGCCCCAATGCAAAATGGCCCCAAACTGAAAATAAGAAAAGGCCCAAATTTTGAGGTAAATTTGGATTATAAAAAATTACCCCGAATCAAAATATGAAAAAAGGCCCCAAATGTAATATAAATTTTGAAAAATGCAAAATGACCCCCCATAAAAAATCGCCCTAAGATTCGTGCTGTTATTTTCAATACAAAATTTTGGGGCCTTTTTGCATTGGGCCCATTTTTCATGGAGCCTAAAAATATTGATTTTTACGTATTTAAACATGTGCTCATAGGCGGCCTTAGATTTTTTTTTCCATAAGGACGAAAAATATTCGAAAAATCTAGATATCGAATCGAACGCAAAATACGATAAAAGCGCGAGCTCGCATTTTATAAATTCCACGATAAAAAAAAGCGAGCTCGAGGCGAGCTCGTTGCAAACGGTTCGAATTCTTATCGCATTTTCTCTTCGAATCGAATTCGAATCGAAAGGAAAATACGATAAAAGCGCGATATCGCGAAAATTGCCTTCCGCGAATTCGAATCGAAGACTGTTAAGTAGCCAGTAGAAATATATTTTCCTTTACAAGTACCTGAAGTATAAATTTATTTTTCTTTTCAATTTTTATTTTTATTTCCTACACATGTATATAAATATCACAAGTAAAAATAAATTTTATTTTTCTGCCTCTTATCTGTTATATATATGTATATGTGATATGAAAATTTAAATTTTAGAACTTTTAAAAGATCCGACTAAATATGAAGATAGAATTCTTATAATCCCGTTTTCTTGAAGTCTGAATTCGTTGTTTACACCAAGAATCATTCACCTTTTTGGTAAGGAATATTATGGGTCCTCATGCAACACATTTACGCCGTGTAAACTGAGTGAAGTAAGTAAAACTGTCTAAATTGCATACAAAATTTGACAGTTTTACGAACTTCACTCAGCTTACACGGTGTAAATGCGTTGCATGAGGACCCTTATTGTAAAAAAATTTTTTATGTGTAGGGAATTTCGCAAAATTTTGTGAATATTGTAGGGAAAGTTAAATTCTTTGTGCTGGCAACACTGTGCCGAGCTGAATGAAGTGCCCAAAATAAAGTCGCATTCATTATTGAATAATTTAAATTGGAAAGTTGCAAAATGGCTTCGAAACGAAGGCCAATAAAAAATAATATGAATTTCCGACCCGGAGGCCCAGACATTGGCCGTTCCGAAGCGAAAGGGACTCGACCAACGGCGCCGCCAACAAGCGTTAAAGAGATACTTATTATGGTGATCTTGCACGTTTGTAAGAAAACGATATTCTTCGATACGAATCTCAAAGTGGCGCTCTATTTGGGCAGCCTGTTTTTAGTTTCGCTAATTGGTGACTTCATACCGTTTCCGAAAACGTATTTCGCACGATCGGATAATTTATTTAACGTTTATTTCGTTAAGATCGGTTGGGGTTGGACTTTGCTCATGTGTGTTCCTTTCGTTTGTATGACATCGTATACGTTATGCTGTGGCGACCTGAAGAAGGTCGTTCGGAGTCACTTACCTCGCATATGCATTGCGACGTTTTTCTGGTTCTTCTGGACGAAAATGTTCAATTACGTTGAGACATCGTTTGGACGATGCATGGTCAGAGGTTAGCTAGATTAATGTTACTATCGAATGAACAAATATTTATTGTTGCAATGATGTGCTGCGGTGATTGTTTCATTGCAGGCTACAGTACCAAATCGGCGTGTCTTAAGGCTGGACATCTTTGGAATGGATTCGATATATCGGGACATTCGTTTATATTGATCTATTCTAGTTTGGTGCTCATTGAAGAAGCACGACCCATTGTTAAATGGGAAAAAATCAAGGAGCATTTACGCAATGAGTTCCACGATCGCAATACGAACGAATTGCCAACAACGAATCCCTTGCGGAATCTTAGCGACGAGCAAATAATTAATTTACAATTCCTCTATCGTCGCCTGACGCCCATAATTCGCACCCTATTCATTGGAATGACTGTACTGCAGCTGCTTTGGGATATGATGCTCGTATCGACTATGCTGTATTATCACCGCATGATTGAGAAAGTTCTGAGCGGTATAATCGCGATATTGACCTGGTACTTTACGTATCGTTTTTGGTACCCGTCGATTATGACACCAAATCCTGCGGGCAGCGGATGCTTCTTCTATCAGCGTGAGAATCGGAATTCATTTACCTACAAACGTCCGCCGACGATGGCCAGTGAATCTGGTTCAACACAAGCGAACGCGCGAACCACGCCGCAGCAGAATGTGCCAACGTTCATGGGAATGCCTTTATATACAAGTCCGCGTCCGACTTCGACTGCCGTCGTGAACAATGGAGATATGGATCGGCTAAATGGGATAGATTCGTAGAACGATGTTGAACGATTTTGCGATCGATTCATTTTGCGAATCGATCCTAATGCCACAAGAACTCTCAACGGAAGTCGAACTTTTGATAATAAAAAAAAAACCAAAACAAAAACCAAAATTAAAAACAAATTCAGAGCCAATTCAGGCCAAGTTCGGCTTACCCAATTGACGACTGAATTACACGGACGTATTGGATCTAATTCGCTTTTTGTTTATCTGTTTGCATTAACATTGCGTTGGATTCCGGTCCCAATGTATTTGATATTAATGGTTTAAGGAATCCTGTTGTTTTCCCTTAGAGTAGTCAAGTGCTCCTAAAAATTATGGGGCATGCTTTTAAAGTGTTCTCTCTCTCTATTAAGTGTTTCCTAAGTTTCGGGGTTTTGTGTACATGTATTAAACGTTTCTTTTTTTTATTGACTTAAATTGTTTTTATGTTTTACTTTTTTCATAACAATTTTAACTAGATACCTATGCATTGATATGATTTTTTGCCGATTTGATACTAATATTCTCACTGATATATTTGCGTCATCAATGGACTAAGTGAGCTTTTAAGAAAATATATTCAATTGCTTCATTATTGAACCTAAAGAATCCATTGTGTAGACCAGACTGCTGACTCTCTATAGGACTGAATTCGACTTGGTTAAAGATACCCACAAACACTTCAACAAATCCATCAATCGATTGAGAAAACAACAAAAACATATAAAACAAGTAAGGGTGTTATAGTCAGGCGAGCCTGGCAATAGAATACCCGACACAGACACACATCTTCAAATAATTTTTAATATCAAGAGGTGTTTAAGGCCATTAGGGGCCCTATATACCGACTTTTGTTAAATTTCTTTATGAAAACCGCCCCTTAGCCACGCCTAATTTTCCAATTTTTTTGAATTCTAATCGGAAGCGTTAATATACGCTCAAATTCTAAGTTTCATTGAAATATTTCGAAAAAAACAGATTTTGGGGCAGTTTTGAGATTTTTGTGACAGACCCTAGTACTGGAGGTACCCTTAATAATGGACCGATCAAGGAAATTTTTTGGAACGTTTATGGCTAGAAAGGAAGCCAAGGTGCCAAGGTGCCAAGTTTCGTTCAAGTCCCATTTGAATTTCGGGTGTAGGAGACAGTTTTCGAAAACCGCGCTTCTGCCACGCCCACTTTTTCAATTTTTGGAAATATTACTGGCGTTTAAATATGATTAAATATCAAATTTCATCAAAATATCTTGTAAAACTGCGATTTTAGAGCAGTTTTTGTGATTTTCGTAACAGACCCTAGTACTGGAGGTACCCCTAAAAATGTTCCGATCGGGTCCATTCTCGAACTTGTTCTTACTCATGTCCCCGTGAGCACGCATACCAAATTTTGTCGAGATAGCTCAACTCCTTCGATAAGATAACTGTATACAGACAGACGGAAATGTCTAAATCGAATCTCCTGGTGACGCTGATCATTTCTATATATATTTTGTATGGTCTATCTCGACTGGTTCTGGGTGTTACACACAACCACACAAACGCAATATATATCTGTAATACAATACGCAATACAATCTGTTTGTCAACCAAACTACAGACGCGAAACTTTACGTCGATTTCAACCGATTGATGGATTGGTTGAAGTATTTATGCACCCCTTAAGTGAGCCTTTTTAGATGCCCAGTTAGAATATTGCTGCCATCGAAAGATCGGCAGATCAATAAATCAATAAGCAATGTCATATTTTGGAAGCGGTGTCGGCAGAATGACTACTTTCATTTTTAATAATATCTTGCAATAATTCGCTTTAATTTCTTTTGTTAACAAGCTGCCTGATTTAAGTTGAGAAACTCATCAACAGGATTTTATTCAAATTAGAATTATATAACAAACTTTTAAATATTATACAATGTATTGTTATGCCTCATGAAGCAATTTTATGATCTGTTGCGATATAATGAAACATATATTTTTGCTTTTTTCATTTAATTTTCTCTTTAAAAAAATTTTGATTTTTAAGTACAGTCAAATCTTTCATGATGGACGCATTGTCAAAGCGGTGTTAAAAACTGATTCCGTTGCTTCCCTTTTCTTTTCTTTTTTCACCGAAGTCGGCCCCATAAAAGGCTATAGATTTTGTTGAATAGATGAAAATAAAATTAAAAGATTTTAAAAGTTCTGCTAGCTCGTACGTACATAAAAAATGTATTCTCTGTTAATGGCTAAACAGTTCGCTTAGAGAGTGAATCGGTGCTGTTATAAAATAACAAATAAAAATGATGATATAACATGGAAAAGATGTTGTATCGGAAGCAGTCTGTTAATGACAGTCCCGCTCAAGGATAACTGCTGCAATGGCAATAAATGTTTATTTATGAGCTAAGGCGGCAATCATTGCAACCGTAAAGACACCAGCACCAGCACCGATGATATAATTAGCCGGTGTCTTCTGCCAAATATCCTTTAAGATTTCGAAATTGCTTGGAACCAATTTGTGATAGGACGATCGCTTTTTAAAACGTAGAAAATAGCTTTCTACATGCGGCAGCTTTCCATAGGTCCAGTAATAGTTTTCAAACCCCAATTGATAGAGTCGATGGAGCAATAGGCCAAAGCTAACATCGGCCAATGAAAACTCATCCGATACGAGCCAGTCACGCGCTGGCGCTGATCCAATCTCAGTCTCCATGCAACGCAAAACGTTGTGAACGGCGTCGAGTACTTTTTGGAATTCGACTTGTGAATAAACTAAACGCTTGCGTTTGTCTTGTATGTCCAATTTACGCAACAGTGCTGCCTTATTTGTTTGCACTTCATCAGCGGATTTCTTTAGCATTTCGTAGACTTTTTCATTGTTTTCTGGAAGATAAGATTTTTTTCGAATTTTTTTTTTAGTTTTTTGTATTCTTTTGTTTATTTATCTAGCATAAAGACTTATCTTAGTCTGTCGCAAAGCAGAATAATTAGTAAAAAATATATAATAATAAATAAATAAATGAAGAAACCCGATCCAGTAGGAAATAGTATTCTTTAGAATTATGTGTTCTTTGAGAAATAGTTTCAATTGTGTTTAATATCTGCCAACACTAGGTTAAAACAATGTCATCGTGGAAGACTCAACATTTCCTACTGGGGTTAAATTTTATTTTAACGCCAAATTAAATTGAATTTGATACTTACTTAAGCAAGTCTTTCGAATCGGTCCAACAAATGGAGGCTTTGGCACCAAATTCAATTCATCGTGAATGAACGAACCTAGACTCAACGCACCCACGGGCAGTTGTACTAAAATATTTTCATAGAACTGGACTTTCTCGAATTCTTTTGAACTCATATCTTTCGGAAGTATCGATATGTGATCATCTAAAAAGGACGGAAGAGCAAAAATTTTTTTTTATATAAAATGAACAAAATAGCATATCTTAAGTTATTTACCTCCACGGAATTTATTCTCCAAATAGTTGATAATATTTGCCGAATCGGGAATGATGAAACTTCCGTCCTGAAGCACTGGGACATCCGCTTTTGGATTTACTTTAAGAAACCACGTTGAATACTGCTCTCCATTCGATAGATCTATAGAATAAGGCGTGAATTCGATATTCTTCTCATAGAGAACAAACAGGACCTAGAATAGAATGGAGCGCAATTTTTTCGATCAAAAATTTACCGGAGTTTTCGAAGTTGAGCTCAGACATGATTAATTTAATATTAATAGTTTGCAGGTCCGGACTGGGACCCTAGCCCAAGTAGCAAAATAGGTCGAAAATTGGTAAATTCTTACCTATATTAGGTCAGAATATTTACTTGACCTAACCTAAATAGGTCGAAATTACGTCGATTCGACGTCGAGTCGACGTAAGTGGGGAATAGATTGGAAGTCGATTGGCGGTAATAATAGGTCATAATAGGGCATTTCGACTTCAAAGTCAGGGCGAAAAGAAGTCCGTTTACCTAATATTAGTCGAAAAGAAGTCGCAATGACCAATTTTCGACCTAATTGGACTTATGAGTAAAACGAAAGAGAACGTAAAAGGAAACGAAAAAAGTGAGAGAGAGAGAGTAACAGAGAAAGATATAAATACATAATATCTTACTCAGTCATTCGTATTACTCGAAAGCAGAAATGAACGAGAGATTTTCTTCTTCGTGTGTCTTAAGAAATAAATAATAAATGAAATATGGACTTCATTAAAAATTATTTTGCGCTTAATAAGTCCCAAAAACATATGCCCGCTGAGATTTTTCGTGAAAGTGTTCCCTCTACTTCTTCATTTTTAAGGGGCTTTCTCATTGATGGAAATTTAATAAATATTGCTTGAAAAAAATTGTTTTTCTTAAAGAAAAAGCATATGCAGAAGAATAATTCTCAATTTGCCATTCGAAAAACATGGCGGAGCTCGACCTATTTTGACCTATTTCGACTTTAAAGTCAAACCGACTATGAAGTCCAAAAATCAAGTCCGCTCGACTTTGAAGTCGAAGCATGCAACAAAATAAGTCAACTTTTGACCCTATTTCGCCCTATAAGTCAAACGGACTTTAAAGTCGAATTTTAGTCAAAAAATTGGTCTGTTTGCCTTGAAAAATTACCTAATTTGGAATTCAAAGTTAAGTCAATTTTAAGTCACTCAATAGGGAATTTTTTACCTTTTTTCGACCAAAAATCGACTTGGAAGTCGAAGCGACTTTGAAGTCATGAAATAGGTAGAATAGAGGTAATTTGGACCTTCGAAACGGACTTTTAAGTTAGGTCATATTTAAGGCCGGAAAATAGGTCAGAAATAGGGTATTTTCAACCAAAATAGGTCGATTCGACTTGCTGCTGGTCGAATCGCTTTATTTTGCTGCTTGGGAGGGGCCTACCGGGCAGATGATTTGAAAGGCTCTCTATACTATGTGCTTAGGAAATTAGCTTAAAGGAAAATAATTGAGGGCTGTCCGATGGGCCAGTCCGGGCCTGGTAGTCTGGGTTCTTTTTCTATATTGAATAACACTTTGCATTCGATAATTGGTCCAAAGGAGTAATCTAGCACTGACTACAATCCTCAATGAGAGAACAATATTCGAGCATTTTCAACTTGTTTTCTTATAACGACATTTTTTACACTTTATATGTAAGTAGTTCGCCATAGCAATGTCCTAATCTAGTAAAAGTTTTTTCGCATATAAATAAATATTTTGGACTATGGGGCAGTGGAGTACATAGGGGGTTCGTGTTTGAAGAAATGATCACAAGTGATGCCAAAAATTCCTGCCGAAATAATTTTCTGCGTACTCGCCTGCTATTGACTATCAACACAACTTTTAAAGACGGCTGTGGGACTGTAAGAAGCTGCGAAATATTTGTTGGCTACGCACAATTGAACCGTTGTTATAGATTATAGATTTAATCACTTTTCATTTCCATTTCAAAAAAAATTTTTCGTTTTTCGAGTTCGGGTTTATGAATAAAAATTTTAATAAATTTCAATATACGAACTTAATCACATGATAATCTTGTAGCGAACTTAGTGGAAAAGCTGATCAAAAATTCAGTTGAGTTAATTTATATTGCATTTTGCACACACCCAATTGGAAAAATGTTGGCCGATGACACGATACTTATCATAGAACTTCATTCTGAATTCATATTTTTTTTTTTTATTTATTTAAATTTTTTTTTTAAAGATGATGGATTTTCTCGTGTCATCTTGCTTATGTCATCGATGAAATTACAACGTGGCATTTTCTAATGGGTGCACTTAGTTGTTAATTTTTGGATTTTGCGTATGTGTTAACTTACTTTTTGCGAATAGAAATTATATGGATGATAGTAGAGTATCAAGGAATCGTTCTTAAAACTCGGTGCAGTAAAGATTTTCGTTTCGTTCGGAATTTTCTTTTCGCTCATTTTAAGTGTTTTCATTGGTTTTATAACGTCTTTTAGATTTATGTATCTTATTGTTATTTATTTTTATTATTTTTTACTATTACGTGAAGTGCGATTTTTCCGACGACACCAAAAACGCGATTTGCACGCACACGAAATCAGTTCGAAGCTGAAATCCACGAAAGGGGAGCTAGTTAGCATTAGGGTTTCATTCCATTTTTATCACATGCTCTGCGGAGTTTGCTTTCGACCGCTAAAATCCGCGTAGAGCGATGAGCTTCAGCGGAACTACCGATGAGCGATGAGAGTAAGTCGATGGTGTGGCGTAACGCACAAAAAAAAAAAAATATTACAACAAAGTTCATACACAGGGTGATTTGGGCACTGAAATAGTAGGAAGTTTTCGCTTTAGTTTGAATAATAGGGTTTACTGTTAAAATTACAAAGCCATCGTTGCTTAAAACCCAGCTATTTTCGTTTACAATTTTTTAATTTTTCGGTTGCCGCCTTCAAAATATCATAATTTTTTGGCATTCGGAATTCTCACTTTTAATTAACGCAATACTTTTTAATAAAGAACCGATATTTAGTATCGAATGGTTACTATTTAGTTATGCATTGTTGTTTTCAAATAAATAATAATTACATCTTAGTAACGAATCCTGATTTTTTTTTTTTTTCTAGAAACAATTCATTACTTTTAAGGAACGAATTGCTACCTTTTTGTAACGCATTGCTACTTGTTAATAAAAAATCATGATTTTCTATTAACTAATTATGACTTTATAATCGAATCGTTTCTTTTCAGTAACGGAATTTTCATTTATTAGTAATGTATCGTAGCATTTTTAATAAAGAATCGTTACATTTTCTTATAAAGATTTTTTAAGATACTCGGGTACGGAAAATGGCTCACCCTGTAGAGTTAGAACTGCTGCTAAAAAAAAAATGTTATGGCAATTATTTTCTGAGAGATATATACAATTAAGATTTGTTTAAAGAGGCGAATCGAGCTGTTCGTCTAGTCTCTGTCGATGCGGTTGTGTAGGGTTATTAGAAAAAAGAAAAAAAAACTTTAAGCTTTTGTGTTTTTTTAGCACTTTTTGTGTTAAGTAAATTGTTTTTGTCTTGACACTAGAAATTATATAAAATTGAATAGGTATTATGTACAGTAGGGTGGTCCAAATTTGCCTAGTTCGTTTAATTTTGCGAGTCACCCCCTCAAAATGTAGAAGAGGGTAACAGAAAAGGGGAATGAAAAGATTTAGATCGATCGGACATCATTTAGGGAGTGCTCAACGAGGTCAAAGTTCAGAAACATGATTTTTTAAACTCATGCCGCTAGTACAAAGAACAAAAATATGCACTTACATTTTCGAAACAAACGTTGGCTGATTCCTAAAATATCAGTAAATTCAAAAAAAAATTTTTTTTTAACTTTTACACTGAGAAAAAAATGTTCACACAAATAAAAAGGAAATTTTAAAAGTTTTTTTCAGTGTATTTCTGTCGCTACGTCACTTCTTAAATATGTTGGGAAAATTTCTCAAGGAAATTTCTTTTATCAAAAGAAAGTTCTTCAAATTCGGAAGTATACTTTTTGAGATATTTACAAAAAAGTAAGCGAACACTAGTCAGAGTTCAGATATACATATCGCACCCTTGCTAATAAGTCGGCACAATTCAAAATTTTTTTAATCAATTTTTTTATGTTCGATTGCATTTTTCTTTAAGAAGCCCAACACCTAGAAAATTAACGCTTATATTGACTGATGCAGCAGTCGATTGAGAGTAATATAAGTTTAGGTAAAATATTATTTCTCCTTAGTTTTAAGAGAAATTTAATGATTTTCGAGAAATGCGAAATTTTGAAATGTGCCGATTTAGTAGCAAGGATGCGATATGATCTTTTAAACTCATGCCGCCAGTACAATAAACAAAAATATGCACTTCCATTTTTCTAAATATCTCCAAAACTAATTCATATAAGAAGATGAAACAAACGGTGGCTGATTCCTAATACAACAGGAAATCCAAAAATATTTTATTTAATTTTTACACTTGGAAAATTTTTCACAAAACTAACAAGAAAATTCTAAAAGTTTAATAATCTATGAGACTTGCATAAATGTTTATATGTGACTGACACATGCACTATTTGGTAGATTATACTTTCTCTTTTTGGGAGATTAATTCGTTATCTTATGGAGAGTTACAGTGTTGTTTTAAATAAAAAGCATAGGTCAGAATAAGTAGCAGCACTTTTGGACTTCAAAATTCGTTTAATTGAAAAAAACTTTCTTTTTAGATTTGTGAAAACATTTTTCTCAGTGTAAAATTAAAAAAAATAAATTTTTGGATTTCATGTTGTATTAGGAATCAGCCAACGTTTGTTTCATCTTCTTATCTGAATTTTTTTTGGAGATATCGAGAAAAATGTAAATGCATATTTTTGTTTTTTGTACTAGCGGCATGAGTTTAAAAAATCATGTTTCTGAACTTTGACCTCGTTGAGCACTTCCTAAATGATGTCCGATCGATCTCAATCTTTTCATTCCCCTTTTCTGTTGCCCTCTTCTACATTTTGAGGGGGTGACTCGCAAAATCCGACACAAAATAATTTTCCCATACAATTTTGGACCACCCTAATGTACAGTGTATAAATATTTATTAGATTAAAATAAGTTCGTTTATTTTGGCATTGCAGCTGAAATTTTTATTCGCATATTAAACGGGAAGTTCTATGTAAATAAGTTTTGCGTTCATTCAAACTTGGTTGTATTTTGAAAATTAATTTTCTTCTTTAGATGGAAAAATGCTTATTACTAAAAAAAATTCAATCTCTTCGAAATTGCAATAACATGGTATGGTGCTTGAGCCAAATAAGGCCACGGTCTTTATAAGGCCCGATTAAAAAAAAAAACATATTTCTAGCACCCCCAGTAAAATGATTTATTGCACGTTCAAAAGTGTGTATATTGGCTTTTAAAAGAAAAAAAAAAAACGTGTCGATTGGATAGCTGTGTGAATAGTGACCATCCAACGAAGTCGGCAGAAGTGAAAACAACTCGCTGAATCTATCATCATTTTGTAAATTCTTGATGTCAATGCTGTAGAAACTTACAAAAGTCATTTGAAAATCGTGTAAAAAAAGAACGTGTAAAAAGATAGTCGATTTTTGATATCCCATTTCTCAAATGGAAAAGCACGTCCCCCTTGAAACGGACAAAATCAACGGGAAATTTGGTACTTAAATCATTTTCAGATACTTAGCCCGATTCTGAATATTCCGGGGGAACGAATATCCTGGAATTCCGTTAGAACCCTCAAAACTCTCGCCTTGCGCACGGACCTGTCTGAAAACCTTTATCGCTGGCAAAGGATGCCGAATTATTGGACGTCTCGATCGATTGCAATGACATATTAACGAGATTCTACTGTTTTTCAATCAAAATTATTATTTGGTTGTGAAGAGGTGGAGGAAGGTCTACGATGTACCATCATTCAAAGGGAAAAGTTTGTTGTCCAGCCGGAAGTTATCGCACCCATGATGAAAATCATTATTATTATTACTCAATATTATCGTAACTGTCCAACATGTTCATATAGTTTGTGGAAAGAAAAAGTCGAAATTATCCAATTTATGGCAAATATTGTTAGGTAGTCTTTATTATCGTTATCCACACACACATACATATATATGAATATTTGTTTTTTGTTCGTAGTACATAGCATGCAACATTTTTGTGTATAAGGTTATAGATTAGCATAGGAGCAAATAATTCAAGAAAAGGCACTTCAGGATCTAAATCAATTATCATGTAGATTCCATTTAAAAAGAGTTACAATGCATTTTAAAATTCACAGGATATTAACGGGATTTCAAAACAATCGAAAATTCACAGATTACCGTTTCGAGTCTTTTGAAGATTTTTAAAAAAGCTAGTTTGCTTCAATAATTTATTATACAGGGTGTCCCGAAAACTTTTGTAAAAAATCAAACCATCGATAGGTCGAGTCAAGAGAAACATTTTTTGTTTTCAGACAAAACTCTCTTAGTGGTATCGTTTACGAGCTGTAGCGATTTGAAAAAAATTTACTTTTGGATGCAAATTTTAGTGTTTTAAAAAACTACTTGTTCAAAATGAAAAGTTTTTAATTTAAACAAACTTTATTTAAAATTTTCATTGAGCATTATGTGAGTTTTTATATTTTTTTACTCAATATCGCAATGAAGTTTTCTATAGAAGAGTCAAATCTGGTGACCTAGGTGGCCACTTTATGGGTCCATTTCTCGCAATCCAAATAGTTCCATATTCTTCGTTCAAAAAATTTTTAACTTGTCCATATTGAGTAAGAAAATATAAAAAACTCACATAATGCTCAATCAAAAATTCAAATAAAGTTTGTTTAAATTAAAAACTTTTCATTTTGAACAAGTAGTTTTTTAAAACACTAAAATTTGCATCCAAAAGTGCATTTTTTTCAAATCGCTACAGCTCGTAAACGATACCACTAAGAGAGTTTTGTCTGAAAACAAAAAATGTTTCTCTTGACTCGACCTATCGATGGTTTGATTTTTTACAAAAGTTTTCGGGACACCCTGTATATTCATTCTTATAATGCGTAAGCTTACGATTTTTCAATTAATTTCCATGATGACAATTAACAGAAAAGAGCCATATTACAATAAAACTTTAACGCTTATCGATGACGTTCTAAGGAGAAACTAAACATCATTGTTGCCTGTTCAACATTTTCTTTAGAAATATACACGAGCGTTTTCACAACTTATTGATAATATTGTGAAATGTTGCAGGCTTAGTTCCCTATGCAATATATTAATATATATATAAGTAATATTGCTATGCAAGTAGACGTTGCATATTTTTAGGGTTATATAAACGTTACAGCCATCCCATTGATTAATAATAATAAGCCTTTTTAGGGTAGCAAATATTAAAAACTATTATTGAAAAATAAAATTCCAAAAATACTGGAAGCTATAGGAAAATGCGCCTATGGGAATTCTGTTTATGTATATATAACGTGGTTAGATATATGCTAAAATATTGCACCAGTCGAACGGGTACAGTGCCTAGTAGAGTATTTCATTTATAGTATAAGAGCGATAGCAAAGGCAACATTATTACGTCCCAGTATGTATATATATATATATATTTTTTTTTTTCTTTATTTCTTTCATTTTATTAATTTTTGTCGAATTTCTTCAAATTTCAATTGGCAAGACATTTTTGCCTCAGTCACCTTCTAAATTCGTAAAAGCTCTGTTAAATGCCTCATTGCGAAATTTTTGAATATAGTCCTTTTTCATTGGGGATCGCATGACCATATAATATGTAAGAAGGCATTAGCCTTATATAGGATACACACAGTCCAATCCATTGTACAACGTCCAATCTGAATTCACTTTGTTTTATGTTATTGTCTTTATTTGCGACCGTTGCCTTCGTTGAAATAAAACTTGATAGAACAGCGCAACAAACGTTCCATCATGGGTTCCAACTGCAAAAAAAAACCAAAACTTTTTGATTTTCGTCCAACCGTTGTATCAACCAAAAATCGGTCGTCGAACATTGACGCCAACGATCCAATCTATCGTCCAATCAGGGGCCTTACTCTGTATTGCGATGCGATAGTTTATATCGAGTTGCAATTGGATCGGTTTTTTATAGTTTTTTGATTCGTAAAAGTGAACTAAAATCCTCGCAAATGCATTTCCAAAATACTAATTACACTGGAAAAGGAAATAGGCGCAAACTTTTCCAACTGCGACTCGAAATAACCTATCGCATCGAATTGCGTATCGCATCCAACAATAGACTGGACTGTGGGACTGTGCATATCCTACATTATGATTATCCATATATATAATTGAGTATCTGTATGTTTTTCTTGATTATATCGGTATATGTATATGGTTCTCAAAACCTCAATTTCTCATGACACGACATCTGTCTGAATTGCAGTAATTTGCAGAATCTCTTAAAAAGCCATCATCGTCGTGCGCCGAACTCATTATTAAGCTTGTCAATAACAAAAGTGTTAAATTCAAGCTAAAAAAAACTTTTAAAAAAATTCTGCTTACAACCATTGCAACACATCACGTCAGTTTAAACAAACACGACTATAAAGATATCTGAATATGTATATCTGAGTAAAGATATAGTATATCAAAACGCATATTATGTTCTCTTTACGATTCATACTATAGAAACATGTATCCATGCATTAATGTATAATTGATTATGTATAGCCATCTAAAATATTTCAATATCTATTGTTTATCGTACATAAATATTTAAACAATTAACATTTTTTTTTTTTTTAATTTCCTTTCGTTTATTATTGTTGCAAAAGCATCTAGGAAACGCGATTCTTCTCATAGACACCAAATATTTCATATATTTTATAAATATCAAATTACGAATTTAATCGGCTTCTTTATTTATGTGCTCATTAAAGATAAATATCTAGTTTTATTACCCACTCAATTGTTTCGTCGTTCAACAATAAACTGTTGAAAAAAAAAGTAGTAATAAAAACAATATATGTATATGTGAAATAATAAAATTAAACTATTTACCTGATAAATGTTTGTAGAAACACGTCAAGTTGCAGCAACATGAGGTAAATTATTTAAGCAACAACATTTATTTATGATTCTAAAGATTTTGACTCACATTATCCAAAGAGTATTAATATATGTATATATATATACATTATTATTATATTATTATGTATATATTAAATACTCTTTGAGTACGGGAACATCCCTATTATTGCAGTATTCATTTTTTTAGCAGCAGTCGCATGTTGCCAAAGTAAAATGCTGCGATAGTCAATAGAATTTTCAAAACTTTCGTGTTTTCTTTTTTATAACTCTTCTTGCTGCAGCCAGTCGTATTAACATTTGAGATAAATTTTCCACATTCGGTTGTATGTGCCGTTGAATATTATAAAATAAATTAAATAATTTAAAAGAAAAGATTAAACAAACAAGTCCTTCGAAACAGTGAATTGAAAAAAGGGGGAGGGGGAATGATTCGAACCAACAATCATTACAAAAAAGGTTAGATCCACGACCTACGTATCGTATGTGTATATATTTTTGTTCTATAACATGAAAAAGCCACACTTGAAATCTCCTCATACGAATTTTTTTTTTTTTTTTTCCATAAATTGATCTATGTTTTAAGTGTGTTGAAAACGTACAGAAATGACATACGTCATTCTTTATTAATGGGTAATAAATAAAGATTTCATAAGTAACGAAAAAAATTCGATCGCAGAGCTAATTTTGTATATAAATGCATTTTTCTTTGTTGTTTTTGTTCTTCTGTTATTGTTTTTTTTTTATTAATACACAATTTTCGTATAATTGCTTATATATATGTTTATAAGTATATATATATATATAAATATATATATATATATATATATATATATATATATATATATATATTAATATATATTAATGATTCCTTATTGCTCATCTAAATTGTTATTTTCAAAAAAGCCGCAGCACATTTTCCGTGCTTCCTTTTAAGAGTTACATGTAGTTTAGATTAGATTAGAAATTCCACGCGATTAGCTTTTTTTATTTATATATTACAATACATATATAATATATATATGATATAGTTTTGTGATACGCGTGCATGAACTGAATATTGCATCATTCAATCATTCAATATCTCCATAGCTGTACGTACATATACATACATATATACTTTTACATAAGGTGTGGTGTTGTCGCAAATATTATTAATTAGAAATAATAATAATAATATTAATGAAAACTACACATCATATCGCCGTATTTCCTTTTTAATTTCATTTCTGTTCTGTTCCTTTTGTTTTGTTTTTTTTTTTTGTTTCTCTTTCGTAATCCTAAAGAGAACTAAATGCTCAAAGTTTATTCTAAGCCAACAAATGCATTCGTGTTTCGAACAAAATCAAATGCACAGATTTTTCATTAATTTATAATAAATAAAAAAGAAAATTAACTTAAAAAATATATATAAATACAATGTACGTGTATATATGTTTAATAAAATGAAAACAGAAGAAAATATTTATATTTCCCTTTCATCAATTTCTCATTAATTGATAAAGATTGAAGTGTCATCGAACTTGGTGTGGAGGCTTTTCAAAAAACATGATTAAAATAATAATATACATCCTTCTCTTTTTGTTGCTGTTGATGTTGCTGATGATGTTGTTGATGATGATGTTGCTGGTGATGCTGCTGCTGTGTTGCCAGATTCTTTTCGTTCGCAGCATTCGCAACATTGCGAACCAATGATTTAAATGCCCTAACACCGACATTACCGACCGCTTCGTTAGTTTGTTGGTATTGATATTGATTATACGGATGATCGTAGCTGTTTAGGCTACTTTTCCGTCCCGATAGATTATTGTTGTTGTTGTTGGTTATTTCGTTTTCAGCAAGAAAAACGTTCAAAAAAAATATTAATACACATAAAATGTAAAGGATACAAATTAAAATTACAACAGTATGGTGGCGACAACAAAAATAATACATCATTCCCTCCTATTATATCACCGAACGTTCGACATAGTTCGCGGGCAGCATGCCAACTTTTCCAGTTCGCTCAACACGACCGGTCATCCAGCCCGAGTCGATTGAGTCGACTTCGAAAATAACGTCACCTTCACGAAAGCTAACTTCATCGTGATCCTGTGCTTCGTAATCGTACAAGGCGCGATAGATTAGCTGAAATGAAGAAGAAAATAAGCGAAGCAAATTTAGTAGCGGGTCCTTTTTTTAAGTTCTTGGATGCTATATCGAGGCTTAAAAGCAAAAACGACGTAAACACAAAAAACACAAATTTTACGGATTTTTTTTTTAAATAAATTTTTTGAATCGAATTTAAGTATTAAGGCTGGTCTCCAGTTCCCCAAGGAATGAAAAACTCCATATAAAAAAAAGCCAAAGAAATGCTTAAGAAATATTTCTTCAAGAAATTTTCTGCATGCAGTCCCCAGTTCGGCAAAAAAGTAGTTCATATTTTAATACGTTTTTTGACATAAAATGTGCACGGTAACCCAGGCTATCAGCAGAAATAATTGCAAATGAATTGTTTCTTGGAGAAATTTTGACAAGTGAGGTAGGCCAGTTGTGATTGTATAGAAATAGTGCATCCATTTTTCGGGTTTTTTCAAAAAACATGGAGAAAAACCCCAAAAAAACCAAAAACGCTTAATAAATTTCTCAAACGAGATTAAACGCGAATTAATATCGCTTGTTAAAGAGAGTAGAAGAATTTGCGCGCTTTTTATTCTGAACGTTTATAATCGCGCCTTTTTAATTTCTATGTTTCGTTTCACTTTTTTGACACACGTGACATATGACAGATTGCCTCTGTTGCACTAAAAAGTTCTGTAGTACTACCTTTTTTCCTCGGAGAAAAAAATAGAAAATTTCTGCTGACATTCCTTACCGAACTGGAGACCAGCCTTTACGGAGAAATTGTTTTTGCTGTCAATTTAACAGCTATGGCATTTTGTGAGATGATGCAAATAACCGTGACCCAAGGTGCATTTAATAAGGTGTACGCACTAGAGCCCTATGCTTCTTATAATTATTCATTTTTGACAAATAGAGTTTTTCCGAATGAGAAATTCTGATGTGTCCGGAAAAATTAATGGACCCAGCTCATTTTCTACGGTTAATTTCCCCCTTGATAGATTCTCTAGCATTAAAACATTTCTCAAGACAAATAATAGGGATTCATGCAGCTTTGAAAATGCCTTTCTAATTTTCCGATCGGAAAATTTCATATAAATTTTGATAGTTCAGTGATAAATTTATCGTTTCGTACAGTTTCCGAAGCTGATTAAATCCCTATATGGTAGATCTGTTCCCGTACTGCAATCAAATTGTCTCTCAGTTGCACAATCGGGATGTACGGGGACAGTTTTCGGTAAAATTGGGCAGTTTTTGGCAGTTTCGTGCAGTAAAGGAGCAGACCTATTAGTAGGGATCGGATTCTACATATTTAAAAAAGTATTTAAAAACGTTTAAAATATATTTGAAAAAATATTTTAAATATTTTGGTTTTATTGGAAAATTTAAATTTATTTTATGCAATTCGACATCATAATGAGCCTATTATGATGTCGATTTCAAAATCATAATGAAGCATATTATGACACTAGTTCTGAGAAAGCAAGGTATATTTAAAAAGGTGTATGCAATAGATATACATGCTTGTTCTTATTCATTTTTGACCAATAAAGTTTTTCGAAACTTTAGTGTTTGCTTCGATTTTTCTTTGACGTTACTTTTAATTCCGAAACTCGAATTTCAAAAAAAAAAAACACTTCTCAAAATTTGTTTGTTTACATTTTTCAAATTTTTGTTCACTTATAACTAAGCCAATTTTTGAAATTCAAATTTTTTTTTTCAATTATAACTAAGCCGATTTTGACTTCCCGTTTCGTTTGACAATGCCGATTCTATGTTGTTTTTGTTCGAGTTGTAGTTGTTGCCGTATTGCATACACCTTTTTAAATACACCTTTCTGAGAAAGTATAAAAAATTGTTTATACAAACAAAAAGCATGGCATACTACATAGTTTGTAAGAATGAATTTCAAGGCTTGCAATAACAAATTTCAAAAATCACGCATATCAAAAATACAATGCAAAAATAAGCAGCGCATACTACGAAGTTGTATAATAAAGAATTTCAAATTATGAATCTGTCAAATCAAAATAAAAAATTTCTTCACAAAAAAAAAAAACGTTTTCTTAAATTTATATTAAAATCAGGGTTCGGAAATCCGTTCTTTTCGATTCGTTCGCGAACGAATCGTTATCATACGAACTGAATTTTTATTTCGTTCGCGAACGAAATGCTTTTCGATCTAAAAAACTCGTTTCTGTTCGTTGGCGAACGAATTGAAAAAAATTCAGATCGCAAGGTATGGATTGTGCTCGCGAAAAGAAAAACGAATGGATCGCGTTGCGAGTCGTAAAATGAAGAACTGAATTTTTCGGTTCGCGAACGGAATTTTTCCTCGGCTGCGCCTCGTTTTACAACATTTACCACTCGTGAAAAAAATAGCTTCATAACGACACTTGTATCGAAAATATCAATTTTAGAATATTTCTATATTTTTTTTTTAACATCGAATTAAATCAAGATAGCTGAAATTTTTTGATAAGAGAACTATATACGAGCACACAGACCGAAGTATTTCTACCGAAAGGTATGGGTCAATCGAATGGTTCCATATTATACTCGGATGAATAAACGCAAATTAACATAAATGGTATTCATGTAATAGCGCAAACCTCATATTTTTGGACCCTCATAGGCCAACTGTCAAATTTTGTATGAAAATAATTTTACGCGCTCTGCATAACGAATAGATAGCGCAAAGCGAGCGTATAAGCGCATAAACTCATTGACTCGTTGTTTTGAGGTTTTTTTTTAAAGATATTAAATTGAATATTTATTTAAAAATTTTGTTTTCTTGCTCAATTTTGGCATTGTTTGGATTTTCCTCAAATTTCAGTTTTGATCATCTGTTTTTCAAAACTTTGCACGCAAGCTGCTTATGAGGTGCGCTCATGCAACATGTGAGATAAAAGTATTCAACTGTCAGTTTTGTAAGCTTTACGGTATTACATGAATACCACTATTAATTTTTGATTTTTGATTTTTGAAGACCACACATTACACCGCGATTAATAACAGAAAAACACAAAAATCAGTATCCACAATCAAGCCTTGTTATATTTAGGGATCTTTAGTTTTCAGCAAGAACAAACGAATTAAAAAATATTTTCCACGCACGTTCAATATATTAAATGCTATAGCCTACTACGATCATATTGAAAAATATTTGAAAATATTCAAAGATATGTAAACAAGGTGTATTTAATAAGGTGGTAGCAATAGCACATATGTCTTCCTCTTATTTTATTATTTTCCGCTTTTTTGTTGATTTTATTTTTAAAACTCCGATTTAAATCTTTTTTCAAAATTAGTTTCTTTTGCGGAGTGTCCTTGAGATAATCTTGAGAAATCCCTTTTGATAAGACTTTTTTTCAAATTTTTTATCTCAAAAAGTAATTATGGCTGATGATAGTTAATTTTACCGAGAATGCAAAAACTTTTTTTTTTAATTTTACACTGAGAAAAAATTTTCCACAAAAAATAAAAAAAGAATTAATTAATTTTTTTTCAGTGTTTTGCCGTTTTTGCGCCACTTTCTAGCTGTTTAAAAAATACCTCTAGGTATTACCTTTTATTTAAAATAAAATTTATCAAAATCGAATCGTTACTTTTTGAGATAATTAGAAAAGTAAGTGCAAGTGCACATAAATAGATGCTCCCAGTACTAATATTCAATACAAACGTGCAAAAATTGGATCGAAAGAAAGTGCGAAACATTTTTTTTTTTTCATTTCCAATAAAAGAGATTATAAAAAAAATTAGAGAATGTAAAGAATTTAAGGTTTTAATACATATGCATGTTACGTTACATGTGCGTAACGTAGTTTAAAGTTTAAAAAAAAGTTGTTTTATAATTTTTTTTCTCAAATAACATAGCTACTACTATTATCTAGGATAACCTCTTATAGCTGTAAAAAATATGAAAATTCTATCTGAAGTCAATTCACAGAAATTTCGGATAGAAGCTGACATAAAATTTCTAAAGGAAAAACTTTGCAACGCGTGCGTTACGGACATTTTCCTTAATATCATCGAAATTTACAAATGGATTTAAAAACCCTTTACACGTTTTGAAAAGAGGGTAAAATTAATTAATAATAATTGCACATAAGTTTTCGGAAAAAAATTGTTCTTAGCTAAACCAATTAAAATAATTCGCACGCTGTAACAGTGCGTAACATGGATTTCGTGATATGTAAAATCCGATCCCTACCTATTACATCGTAAATATTTTGTTCAGTCATAATTTTTGAATCTTTTTGTTCACCTATACATAAATATGTAGATTTTGTTTGAAATTTCCATTTCGTTTGACAATAACAGTTTTATGTTTCTTTTGTTCGAGTTGTAGTTGTTGCCCTAGTGCCTACACCTTGTTAAATACACCTTGACCGTGACCTAAACTAACAAAAATAGTAATAAACTATGTTGCGAATTTGAAGCTTCTACGCCTTTTAGTTCGGAAGTTACGAAAATTCTCCATTTGCTGGCGTGGTAGTGGACGGGCCACATAAATTTTTGTTCCTACACCTTTCATTTGCCTTGGTCAACCCATGTTGCGAAAATTGAAGCTTCTACGCCTTTTACTTCGGAAGTAACGAAAATTCTCTATTTGTGGGCGTGGCAGTGGGCGGGCTACATAAATTTTTGTTCCTAAACCTTTCATTCGCCTTGGTCAACCTATGTTGCGATTTTTAAGATTCTACGCCTTTTACTTCACAAGTTACGATAAGCCCTTATTTTTGGGCTGATTTTTGGGCGTGGCTCGAGGAGGACGGCGTCCATTTTTGTCCAGGATATGTCCCTTTTCGTAGTATACCAGTACACCAAATATAATATCAATGGAATGTGTTGAGTGGTTCGCAAGCTACAAGCAATTTACTGAAAGCACATTAAATTAATTTGTGGGCGTGGCAGTGGGCGGATGTCTCCCATTTTTACTTAGGATCATACTCGGATCCCGATATACCTGTGTGCCAAATTTTGACTTGGTTGGTTCAGCCGTTTCGGAGGAGATCCAACCACAAACGGACGGTCAGACGGACATGTCTAAATCGATTCAGTTTTTTATCCTGATCAAAAATATATATATATATACATATATGTCTATATCTACGGAGCTTAGTTCTGCCTGTTACAAGATTCGCACAAAAATAATATACCCTGCTTACGCTGGGTATAAAAAAGAAAATCCATAACCATGCCGCTTACGTCTTTGGCGGTTAAGGCTCTATGTAATATATAATTTTTTTTTTTTTTTTTGTTATCAATAATCAATTTTAAGAAAAGAATCAGTTTCGCATTTGATTGGAACTGGGTTCATATGTTTGTATGTGTTGAATATTTGGAAGAACTCACGCCCTGTTGGAATTCAGGGGCATTATCCTTTATAATTTTCTTACCTTGCTCATTGGTGGGATGGGTTGTGACTTTTGCATTGGATATTGCTGAGAAGACTTATGCTGCTGATGTTGTGGCTGATAGCTGTTGACCTGAATGTTATTCTCGCCGGCCAATGAACCGTAGATGCCATTTGCAGGGTCAATGTCGGACACTGAACCGATACGGGTTTGCTTCGTGTATACATTATTGACTGTAAAAGTTGGTTACAATAATATTGAGTGCGAAAAAATAAAAAGTAAAACAACGTAAATTACTAATTAAATCGATTAATGAATTTTAAAGAAAAAATAAAAACGAATAAACGAATACGAAATAAGGTCAGATTGTGGACGGCACGAGAAGCTGACACTTATTGAGACACTAAAAAAAGTTTCTTTTTTAATTGGATGAAACACAATTACAGGGTATAGCACAAGGAATCGAAATGTAAAGCATTTTATTTTAAAAGGATATATGCATACAGAAAATGATGACTCTAATTATTTGAGACGGAAACTTTGAGTTTTCCATCAAATTAAGTTTTCAATACGCTGATGGGAAATGCCTTAGTCTTTAACCTAACGCATTGAAAGTGTACAAATAAATTCTTTAGTGAACGTAATTATTGCAAAACATTTTCGCATAATGTTGAATTTGTGCAATGAATCATGTACTTAAACAATGTTGCAGGGGTCCCATTCATTTAAACATCTGTGAGTTGTAAAATCATTATTGAAGCGAAATGTATGTCTTGACGGAGCGAGACGGAACCGAACGGAACGTAAGTTAACTTAACATAACTTTATTAAGGAATTTTTTTCTAGATTTTTTAAATTTCAATAACTTTTCCCGTATAAAATGTACTGAACATATCGAATAAGATGAATCATTATATTCAGCTACATCCAGTCCAGACCAATTAAATTTTGAAAAAGTGTTCTTTAAAACGTAAATAAAAATTTCGAAGAGGAAATGTTAAGCTTTTCTTAAAACATAAACTTTAGTAGGAAATGACATTTATTTCATCGGCATACTATTGCAATTCGGAACGATGTTGTGCCGATATGGTGTACTTTGAAGATGCAACATGTTGCCAAAAATAGTTTTGCTCAGAAGATGATACATAGTTGATTCGATTGATGGCATAGATTGCAATTACATATTGAGGTGATCTAGTCATCAAGTGAAATTGTGGGTATTCTAGGTGGAAGCTATATAGCTTTTGGTATTGATTAAAAAACGTTTAATGTTAGAGGGACTCAAAGTTAAAACTACTTATAGCCGATTCGACTCACCGGGACCACGACTATCAGAGCTATAAATGAGTGTGGTGCTTTGTCTAGCGGTGTTTGGCATTTGGCGTGGACCATCGGTTAATGGATCATAATCGGCAATTTTACCAATGTTGTTTGAGGTTATGTTTGACGTGTTGAAATTGTTGCCACTCCCGTTGCCACCAATAGCCGCAGCAGCAGCAGCGGCAGCATTTACTCCATTGCTATTGCTGTGTTGTTGTTGTGTCGCTGTTGTGCTGTTGTTGTAGACATTGCTTGTGTACAATATAGGCGGATTGCCCGTCATATAACGTTGTTGGTGCTGTTGCTGTTGTTGATGCGGCTGGTGTAACTGATTTTGTTGATGTTGCATTTGTTGCAAATGTTGCTGCTCCTGTGATGTTGTTTGTGGATACATGTGATATGGCATTGAGCTGCCCGAAATGTTGTTGTTATTATTGTTGTTATTGTTGCCACCATTGGCATTACTGTAGGCAACCATTGTCGACGTGGGCGACGGACGCGCATAATTGTTCTCATACGAATCGTATGCATAGGGCGATGTTGGGCTCGATTTCATGACATCACGTCCCATCAACGGATTGTTGGCACCAGTCGGGTGGTGAGAATTCTGTAATATTGTTGAACGCAATTGGTTGAAATTATTCGTGCTGTCGGTACCGTTGTTGCTGTTGCTATTGTTCGTATTTTGCTGATATTGCTGCTGCTGCGGTTGCCGTGCGAAGTTTTGCTGCTGCTGTTGTTGTTGTTGAGTTGTGGTTGCACCAGCGGGATACAAATGTGATGTTTGCTTAATCGGCTGTTGTTGTTGTTGTTGCTGTTGTTGTTGGTGATGCTGCTGGTGTTGCTGTCGCAGCGCTTGCGGCTGTTGGTAATGTTGATATTGCTGTTGTTGTTGATGTTGCTGCTGCTGCTGGTGCGCTTGTTGTTGCATGTTATTGTGCTGCTTGCTATAGTTTTGTGCCGCCGAGTGTTGTGCTGCTTGACTACTTGGAATAATTGCGGCCGTATTGTGCTGCTGATGCTGCACCTGTGCAGGTGGCAGTGTCTGCTGATGTTGGTATTGCTGCAACAAGTTCGGGTGTTGCTGCTGATACATATGATGTTGTGAATTCTGTTGCTGCTGCTGATGCTGAAATGGCGGCAACGAGGGTGACAGTTGCTCTGGTATCGTTGTTGTGGTTGTTGTTGATGCTAATGATGGTGCTGTATTTACTGTTGGAGCATATTGTGAGAATTGTTCAGCTGCCAATGTTTCAGAGAAATACTCAGACTCTTCTGAATTTTCCAATAGATTAGGTACAAGCAATTTCCCATTTCCAATTTCCAATTTCCAATCCCCAAATTCCAATTTTCCAATTGTCAATTTAAAATTTTCAATTTGAGTTTTCAATTTTTTTGGCAATGTGTTTTTGTTGTTGTTGTTAGTTTTGTTGTTCATGTTGAAGTGATTTTTATTGTTTATTTGTTGGATAAATTTTTTGTTTATATTGTTTTGGTTTGGATTTTAAATGTTTAATTGTTGTTTTGGTTGTTTTGGTTGTTTTTTTTTTTTTTTTTTTTGAAGTGCAATTAATTTTGTTGTTGCAGAGATGACATGACGTAAGGTAAAACGAGATTGATGATGTAATTGAGAAATGAGATTTGATGGAATCGATGATGAGATGATAATCATTTCAGAAGCCAGGATGATGTCGCCAAACCAAAAACAAAACGAAAAAATATGAAAGAAAAAGAAAAGTCAAAGCAATGAAGGAGCAAAAATTTGAAGAAGAAAAATAAGACAACCAAATTCTTTTATTAAATGCAATTGGGTATGTATGTATATGAGTCTTGCATGTGTGAATATCAAAAATATATTAACAAATCTTTTTCCATTAAAGACAAGCAAAATGGAGCCACCCAAAAAGAAACATTTAACCGTACGACCAACGATAGCCCTTATGCCTCAATAAATTCTGTAGGATTTTTGGAGGGAAATTTTTTTTCTTCTTTAAGGGCCAGGCCCGTAAAAATTCCCGGTGGGCCCTCAAGGTAGGGGACCCTCATTTGGAAGATACGTTAGAAATTCTTTGTATACACCCCCACGTTTAAGGGCCTCTGGAGACTCTTGAAATTTTCAGCATTAAAGCGTTCATTCTTAGTGTCAAATCTCAAAATTTGTCGCTTTTATTTTACTTTAATCTAATTTTCTAAGCACATACTATAGGGGGCACTTAAACTTCGTCTGCCCGGTAGGCCCCAGTAACGGCCTTTTAGCGGCTTTTCCAGTTCTGACAGAAATGAAACAGAAATTAAAAACTTTTTTTTTTTTTTTTGCAAGCCCCTTTAATAAATTTCCTGCCCGCAACCTCCTTTTAACTCTCCAATTTTCATCCTGACATTTTTCATTTCATTGTTTCAATAGGAAACCTCAACTCTACCCATTGTCAAAAACAAAAAAAAACTAATCTTAAAATTTCGGGGCACTCACAAATATTTAAATTGAGCCCTAAAAATATACATGTCAATATTTTGAAATTTTTCCGATGCTGGAACTCCGTTGTTTTCTTCAAAACACGTCTATTTATGCACACTTTCAGAAGGGTATTATGTTTTTTTACGGATCATGAAAAGGCTGGAACTAAGTTCCCCACATGTGTTTCTTAAATCTTTTCTTAAATATTGACATTCATAATTTTAGGGCTCAATTCCAATATTTTCGGTTGTCCTGGAAATCCCATTTATTTAACCCTCTAACCGGAATGTGGTCCTCAAGGTCCACATTCAAAATAGCTGATTTTCACCAAAGATCGATTTCAATTAAATTCATAAGTGTAACCACGGCTTTAAAAGCCTTTTCTTCCAACTGACTGTTCTATAAAGGAAAATAATAGAGTGCGAGATATTCTTTTTTGAGCTCCTCAATGTTAAATAAGTTAAAAAATCTGTTTGGACTTGTGTTTTTATCAATTTTAATTTGGCCTGTTACAGGGTTAAGAATTACTTCTATTTAGCGTTGAAATGTTGGAACCCTGACATCACTTTACTCTACTGATATGCTGATGCTAGCACAAAGTTTCCTACTGGGAATCAATGCACTATGGCTAAATGACGACGGACAATCGTTATGGAGCAGTGAAGAATAAAAAAAGTTATTTTCTGGGACATTGACAGGACTTTGACTAAAGGTTTTGTTATACGTTTTTTGTTGGTGTGTGCTTGTATGTGCTCGATGATTGGTTAGGAACCAAAAAAGAAAAAAAAAATAAGCGAGCAGCTTTACTGTAAATATGTAATTGAAAATGTTCGTTCTCACCTCGATTATCGGCGGACTCGGCAGTCTCCCGCTGACGTTCCATGGCGGCTTTCTTTTCCAAGTCTCCATGGTAGGCGACATTCGAAATAATTTTCGTATTCTGTTTGATGCGCAAAGTTTCGGGATCATCGGCGACCTTAAATTTGAGGAGAGCAAAGCAAAAAAAAAAAAAAAAACAGAATACATAAACATCTGAATTGATCTTTCATAGATATAATCTCCCCCAATTTGAATAATATTTCACGTGAACTTTTTCACCAGTTTCAATACAAATTTCTATTCAAACTGACGGAAAAGTTGACGTGAAATATTATTCAGAATAGGGATGAATATTGTAAGTAGAACTCATTCCCCACCTGTGTGAACTTGCCCTTTGCCTTTTCGAAATCCTCATGATATTTGACGTTTGACTGGATTTTTGTATTCTCAGCAATTCTCTTCAGTTCCGGCGTATCAACGATGGCGGTGGCTTTTGCTTTCGGAATATGTCTGAAAGTATGCAACAAAATATATCACTATCAATTTCGAGCAGATCGAGATCGAGCATCGTCGAATCGAAAAAAAGTTACTAACTAATTGTTAGATTAAGGGTCTCCCTGTACGTTATACTCCTATCTTATCTTCTATTTTTGGCTTTGATATAAGTACCTACAATGGGCGCGATTGGAGGTACTTAATAATTATGTGTATCTACACTGAGCGAAAACTACGATTGTGTAATTAACAACGATTCGCAGTATGCTACGACCGTAGTTATATTACAGCAAAACTGTAGTTCAAACGTGAAGATGCCATCACTTTCTTACTTTCAAACGTGAAGGTGGCGTCGGGGTTGTTTTTGAAGATCGAGCAACTCAGTTGCTGGCCTAACGTAGACACCATATATTACTATATATGTCACTCTCATACATTTTTGGCGGGAAATTTCGCGCCAGTTAGTTATATATGGTAGACACGAAAGCAACTCCAAAAGAGAATTCGATATGAAATGCGCAACTAAAATTGCCTAGTGTAGAAGGCCTCAATCAAACATGACTTTACACCAGAGGTTGTCAGGGTACGATACATACGCATACATGTTTACAAAAAACGTTGTAACTTGAACATTTTTCAACCGATTTTGATAAGCGATAGCATATTTTACTCGAGATACAATGTACTTTGATAATAACTGTAAGAAACTGAATGTTTTTTAGGATTTGTTACATAAAAAATACGTCAAACTGTAAACAACATGAAAAAAAAATGGGTAACTTTTAGATAACTTTCATAAATATCCAACTTTTTTTGTAGGAAGTATAGATAATTGTATATGTTTCGAAAGCTTTCAATGTTTCTAGTTTCCAAAACTGTATAGCAATTCCAAATCGGTCAAAAATTGACGGAGTGACAATCGTTTAAGTGCGCGGAGTACGGGAAAAACGGTTTTTAAACAATAACTTGAAAATTTGGGGGTGTTAGACAATTTTGAAACACATTTTCATGATGTACTCATCAAGACCTACAACTTACACTAGGTCACTTGAAAAGTGAAAAATCACTGTAGCACTGTGTAATTGGTAGTTTTTAAAAACCGTGGCAATTAAGAGAGTTTGGCAAATAAGCGTGTGATAAATATACGGGGAAATTAATGTTACGTTATATGGGGAAAACTCATTGCAAAAATTTTATTGCAATTATAAGGGTTTTGCAATTAAGCGAGTTGCAATTAAGCGGGAAGTACTGTATAGGTATCATGATACAAGAAAACAAGATAGCGCCACTTCAGTACCGCTATTTTGAGGCTCTCTTTGAGAGCCGAAAATTGAGTTTGTGACGGCACTGAGCGAGAAATTGTTGTTGTTTCCCATGCTATTCAAAAAAGTAAAAAGCCGGTTTAACATGGGAAACAACAACAACGAATCGCGATTTTGAGTTTGCGACGTTTCCTCTCTTAAGTGGCGCTATTTTGTTTTCTTGTATCATGATAGGTATAAGAAAAGTAATGAAAGGAAATTAAAAAAAGTTATGAAAATATATGAAGTCATTTAATGCTGCGAAGGAGTATGTTCAACAAAGCAATTGAGATCTATACCTATCATTCTGGTAACATTTGATGGGAAGTAAATCTTGAAGGTGTTTATTTGTCAGTTTACTTCTATGACATGTTTGAATTAGTTTGAGGAAGGAGAAGGAACTTTCACATAAGTAAGTGGTGCCAATCATCGACAGCAATTTGTGCATAGCTTTCTTTGTTTGACCATACTTTCCTTCGTCAATATTTTTCCAAAAATTAATTCCTATATGAATTGGAACTGTCAAATCTGATTGCATCATTAAAATTTTATTTTGTAGTGCAATATCACATTTAGTAGCGCCGCATTTCCATTCTGCTAAATTGTAGACCTAAAGCCTGTATATTTAATATATGCATTCAATAAATTTTTAAGGTTTTATTATTTTTTTTTTTTTTTTTTTGTAATGGGTTCATTTTCAAGTAAAAAATTTTTGTGGTGAAAAAATTCTTTAAGCACGTTTCCAAAGACCATAAACTCAAGTGGGCATTTTGACCAAGACATTAAATTCGTTCGTTTAGCGTAATGGTTAAGACATTCGCCCAGCAAACTGGAGGTCAGCGGTTCGAGGCACGGTGGAGGCGAGAAAATTTAAGGAGATAAAGATAATGAAGATAAAAAAAAAATTAGATAAACAAAAAAAAAAAATATAATAATTAATAAAAATAAATAAAGAAAAAAGTCAAAACACGAAATAAAATTTTTATTTTTTCTCAGTCGCTGGTGCTAGGCCATTTGCCAAATGCTATAGCAAGGAGTAGCTATATTTTATATCTGTAGATATTATGTTCATATAGCAAAAACTATGAGGAATTGCAGCGTAAACTGCTATTGGTGTAACACGGGTTATATTAAATTATAGCAATAGCAGCTATTAAAGTTTCGTATAAAATATAGCAGATGCAGTAACAAAAATCTACTATCCCATTTTGTACTATGGTTATAGCATTTAGCGCGGGAAACTGAAAAATGGCCCCAATGCAAAATGGTCCCAAACCGAAAATGAAAAAAGGCCCCAACATTTGAGGTCATTTTGCATATGAATTATTGCCCCAATTTCAAAAGTGAAATTTGGCCCCAAAATAAAATGAAAAAAGGCCCCAAAAGAAAAAGAATGTGTTTTTAATAAAAATGAAAAATGGTCCCAAACTAGAAAAAAAATAGAGCTAATAACATTTGAAAATTTAAAAGTGAAAAATGGCCCCAAATTTGGGGTCATTTTGCATTATGAAAAATAACCCCAAATCAAAAATTGAAATAGGCCCCAAATCAAAAAAGGAAAAAAGGCCGCAAATTTGAGGTAATTTTGGATTATGAAAAATCACCCCAAACTAAAATGAAACAAGTAAGAAAGCTAAAGTCGGTCAAGCCCGACTTTGAAATACCCAGCGTCCCGACATTATGAGCGCACTATGTTTTGCTTCTCTATTTGTGGGCGTGGCAGTAGGAGGGCAACATAAATTATTTCCCTACACCTTTCATTCGCCTTGGTGAACCCATGTTGCGAATTTGAAGCTTCTACGCCTTATACTTCGGAAGTTACGAAAAATCTTCATTTGTGGGCGTGGCAGTGGGCGGGCCACATACAATTTTTTCCTATACCTTTCATTCGCCTTGGTGAACCCATGTTGCGAATTTGAAGCTTCTACGCCTTTTACTTCGGAAGTTACGAAAAATCTTCATTTGTAGGCGTGGCAGTGGGCGGGCCACATAAAATTTTTTGCTACACTTTTGATTCGCCTTGGTGAACCTATGTTGCGAATTTGAAGCTTCTACGCCTTTTACTTCGGAAGTTACGAAAAATCTTCATTTGTGGGCGTGGCAGTGGGCAGGCGACATAAAATTTTTTCCTACACCTTTCATTCGCCTTGGTGAACCTATGTTGCGAATTTGAAGCTTCTACGCCTTTTACTTCGGAAGTTAAGAAAATTCTCTTTTTGTGGGCGTGGCAGTGGGCGGGCTACATAAGTTTTTGTTCCTACACCTTTCATTTGCCTTGGTAAACCTATGTTGCGAATTTGAAGCTTCTACGCCTTTTACTTCGGAAGTTACGATAAGCCCTTATTTGTGGGCTTATTTGTAGGCGTGGCTCACGGAGGGCGGCGTCCATTTTTTGCCAGGATATGTCCCTTTTTGTAGTTTACCAGTACACCAAATATCAATGGAATGTGTTGAGTGGTTCGCAAGTTACAAGCATTTTACTGAAAACACATTATATTCATTTGTGGGCGTGGCAGTGGGCGGATGTCTCCCACTTTTACTTAGGATCATACTCGGATCCCGATATACCTGTGTGCCAAATTTCGACTTGATTGGTCCAGCCGTTTCGGAGGAGATCCGACCACGGACGGACAGACAGACGGACATGTCTAAATCGATTCAGTTTTTGATCCTGATCATTTCTATATATATATATATGTCTATATCTCCGGAGCTTAGTTCTCCCTGTTACAAGATTCGCACAAAACTAATATACCCCGCTTACGCTGGGTATAAAAAGGTCCCAATAAAAATGAAAAATCGCCCTAAAATTCGTGTTGTTGTTTTCAATATAAAACTTTGGGGCCTTTTTTCATTTTCAGTTTGGGGCCATTTTGCATTGGGGCCATTTTTCATGGTGCCTTTAGCGCTAACAAAATATAGCACATGGTACTATAATTTTTTTCAGTGTAACAGCCATGCGTATTCTTAAGGAGCATATTTCACTACGCAAGTATTTAAAAACTTTTTATCAAAAAACAGAAAATAGTTTTCATTTGATTTTAACAACATATTTAGTCCACGCGAATTGGATTTCTCCGTGGTGTACGGGTAGCGTATTCGCTCAGCAATCCGAAGGGCTCGAGTTCAAATCCTACAGCAGGCGAATGAAATGTGTGAAAAATGGCAATTTCTCAAGTAAGTGGAAAAATATAAAAGAAAAAAAAAGGGCATTTAGAATGAAAAATGTAGCTTCCCAGACATAAATAAGAGGTCTTTACCGGCTTTCCAGAAGTCGGTTTTTTTTTTTTTTTAGCATAATTGTAAGGTTTTTAAATACATATTATATAAATGTTATGTTATTATTTATATAAAATTAAATAAAAAAAATTTACGCCTGTCTGACCGGGGATCGAACCCTCCGACTTGGCATTTGCTACTATCGTATTTAAACTTACTACGCGTAGTAAATTCTTATTTAACTACACCCGTTAATAGAGCCAAATCATTGCTGTTCGTTGTTAAATTAACTACGTTTTTGTTATTTTTACTACGATTTTTAGCTCAGTGTATAAATATAATTTTCTAGATTTTCTGGTGGCCAAAAATTCCTATTTATAAATTTCTATATTAAAAGATATGTACATTTGTATGAAAACTAGTGTCCGACCGAAGGTGGATTTTTAGCCGAAGCCGAACAATCGGCAGAGTTGAAGACTTCGGCCGAAGACCGAAGGCCGAAGCCGAATGCAAAACATTTTACAGTAAGGAAACAAAATCAGTCTTTATTCATTTGACAAGCACAAAAAAAACCGCTCAAATTTTCTCTAAATTCTTTCGCTTTAGTCGCCCACAAAGTGAGAATTTACGGCAATAATTCACTAGTGTAAAAGGTCTCAATGAAGCAATTGAAAATCTATCGTGACTTTTTTACTTCCATTAAAATGCAAAAATATTCGGCTAAAATATTCGGTATTTTCCAGCCGAAGCCGAAGATTAAGAATTGGCCGATTATGCCGATTACCGAAGCCGAACCTTCGGTCGGACACTAATGAAAACAATCAGCAAGGGGGTAGGAAAACAAATGGAGAAGAGAAAAAGCTAAGACAAATAATCAGGGACGTGAACCGGTTTTGAACCGAACCTGTTTTGAACCGGAAAACCGCTTTTATCTGCTGATGAACCGCACCAAAGTTTTTCTCAAATGTTTGAACCGAACCGAAAACCGTAGGGGAGGATGGGGCTAACTCGTACACTTTTTGGTTTGGAGATAAAAAGTCACTCATAAGTTTATTGTATACCCAAGTGTTATACACCATTTTGAAACTTGCACCTTCAGCTACAAAACGCTTTAGTTGATATATGAATATTAGGGTGTCCCAAAAAAATTTTTTTTCGAATTTAATAGTAGAACGTAAGGTTTCCGAAAGCTTATGGGTCAAAGTATTTTTGAGAATTTTTTCAGTTTTTTCGTAAAAGGTTTAGAGGTTGCGCTCAGCGGATTTGCCTCAAAAGCCCCACATTTAAAAATTTTTGGAGATATCTTCTTCATAAGCAATGCTTTTCAGGATTTTTAGGTATTAGTCGGTGGAAAAGTATACAATCTTTGTTCTCAGTTACATAAACTGCAAAATATACCAACTTTATAGGCTATTTAGGCATCTTTAGTAGACATTTTTACGAACAAAATCGGGCGTCAAAAAAAGAAGGCCCCAAAATTTCTTAATTTTGAAAGTAATGATGCAATTTCAAAGAGTACGAATTCCTTTGTAATTTGTTAAAGGAAATTAGGATTTTACCATAGAATAAGTAATAATATAGAAGGAGCGTCTGAACGATTGCTTCGTTGCGCATAATAGGCGCGGGCGGTAAGGAAGAGGTGGAAGAAACGAAATTCTCTCTCATTCTTAATCCTATTGATGCTCACAGCAGAACCCGCTCATAACATATTTGCATGGTATGAGCGAAAATAATCTATATTTTGACTTTAAAGTCCTATAACTTTTGATACACTGCTCCGATTTTCATAAAATAAAAACTATAAGAAAATTTGAATGATTTGGAAAATCTTATACGCTTACTCTATATAGCTATCTACAAAAGGAAAAAAGTTCGTAACTGACAGAAAATTTCAAGTCTTCATTAACCTACAATTTCTATTAATTCTCTTCACATTCATAGCTGTAAGCACCCAGCCGGAGTTTTTCTCATAAATGACCAATTCATTATTTTTTCCACCAAGGATATGAAGGGGAAAATTTGAGTACTTCTCAATTGCAATGGCATTGCCATCGCAAATCCAATGGCACTGTCATCGATAGAGGTATCGATACGACGGAGTAGATCTACTCCACTTTCGATGACCAACTCGTGATATATGCTCTTATGACTGCCAATGCCGCTTGTGTGTTAATTTCATTAGAAAGTTGGTGTGTAATCGGGAGGAGTCGCGGCTCTATGTCCTGCTGAAATCATTGATTGTTTCACCGGGACATTTCCGGCTGGGGTGTCACCGAGTACACACATACTCTGCTTACAGCTATGAATGTGAAGAGAATTAATAGAAATTGTAGGTTTATGAAGACTTGAAATTTTCTGTCAGTTACGAACTTTTTTCCTTTTGCAGATAGCTATATAGAGTCAGCGTATAAGATTTTCCAAATTTTTCAAATTTTCTTATAGTTTTTATTTTATGAAAATCGGAGCAGTGTATCAAAAGTTATAGGACTTTAAAGTCAAAATATAGATTATTTTCGCTCATACCATGCAAATGTGAGCGGGTTCTCTGTGGGCATTAATCGTGGAAACAATGAGAGCGGGCTCCACGCGAGGAACCCGCCATACAATTTTCGCTTTGTATGAGACGCTCCTTCTATATTATTACTTATTCTATGATTTTACTCTTATAGTTCCAAAGCTATGTCCCGTTATCTTTTCCAAAACATTATAACAAAAACACGTTGCATACTTCCAGGCTTTCATTTGAAAATTTCATTGCCTATATGATAGCCAATCAATATTAAATAGACTCAAAATGACGAGTTTTTCATGTTTCCCTTTTTCTAAAATCTCTGGCTATAAGACGAATTTACTTTGTCCTTGAATATTTTCCTAGATCGTGAAGAATAGGTAAGTTCGAACTATTATTATGGATTAGTTAACAATTAATTTCCTATCTTCACTATCTTCACCCTAGATATGTCTTCGCTAAGAAAAGGATCTGTGTGGCTTGTGGGTGCAATGATAGATTCCTTTAGCCCAGGCAAATCGCCAACAAAAATAATAAATAACTTCCTTAAATCGCTTTTTAATCTGTTTTTTTAAATTTTTATTAAATTTAAGTTTATGGGTAATTAGTTTCAAATGGTATGTGCCGGAATGTCTCAAACGCATTAGGTTCGCAGCTTTTAAGATTCTGAATACTCCAATGCTAATGCCGCCAAGGACAAAGCAAATTCGTCTTATAGCAAGAGATTTTAGAAAAAGGGATATTAGCACGGCGAGAAATTTAGCCGAAAATCAATGCCCATGGAAAACTCGTCATTTTGAGTCTATTTAATATTGATTGGCTATCATATAGGCAATGAAATTTTCAAATGAAAGCCTGGAAGTATGCAACGTGTTTTTGTTATAATGTTTTGGAAAAGATAACGGGACATAGCTTTGGAACTATAAGAGTAAAATCCTAATTTCCTTTAACAAATTACAAAGGAATTCGTACTCTTTGAAATTGCATCATTACTTTCAACCATTTTCATATAAAATTAAGAAATTTTGGGGCCTTCTTTTTTAAATAGCCTATAAAGTTGGTATATTTTGCAGTTTATGTAACTGAGAACAAAGATTGTATACTTTTCCACCGACTAATACCTAAAAATCCTGAAAAGCATTGCTTATGAAGAAGCTATCTACAAAAATTTGGAAATGTGGGTCTTTTGGCGGCATTAGGAAAATCCGCTGAGCGCAACCTCTTAACCTTTTAGGAAAAATCTGAAAAAATTCTCAAAAATACTTTGACCCATAGGCTTTCGAAAAAACCACGTTCTAAAAAAAAATTTTTTTTTTTGGGACACCCTAATGAATATATATTTAGTAGTTTCGAAGTTATGACGGTGATTAGTTGGGCACCTCAAAATCGGAAATTCCGAAAATGGTGGGGCTAACTCGAACAGTGACAATTTTGCCTATAATAACTCGCAAAAAATTGTTTCAATCCACTTGAAAATAAAACTAAAGTAGTTATTGAGCTATTGCAGAGTCTTTAATTAGAAATAAGCTTAATGCTCTATAGAAAAAGAAGTGATTTTAATGAGATTACAAAAAGGAAAAAAAAAATGAGATTCTACAAATGAAAAAAAAAGAAATTTGCAGTTTAGTGTCGTTCATTTTATACCATGTAATTCAGCGGCTTTCCGTCCTGATAATTTATCGCTTTGAACAGAAAGGACGCATAACTTCATCTTTTCTTCGTGTATTTCTTGTGTTTTTCGCTTATAGTTGCGAACCATTTTCCTGAAACAACGCATTGTAATGATAAAAAATGGCTTGTAAGAAGTTCTGAATCTATATGCTGTGGCTAAGAAACGTTTACTTGCATAAAAACGAAAAATCAAAGTGTCCGAGTTAGCCCCACTCAAAAGTGTACGAGTTAGCCCCACTACACCAATTTGACTTCAAGCAACAACACAGATTTTTCCCACACTTTATTCACAAAATCCATTGTCTAATTGAATGCAAACCGTCTTCCTCTTTAAAATGGAGTCATACCAGCGATGAGTTACGTCAAGTGTACGAGTTAGCCCCGTGTACGAGTTAGCCTAACCTGACCACATATTTTTCGGGAAAAATCGGAGCACAAAAAAAAAAAAAAGGTTATCATTTTTTTCGCCTGAAATCGGATCTCCATAAAAGAATTCATTAAAAAACGGTACAAAGAATGATATAGGAAATAATTTATTTTGTAATCATACAAAAGCAAGTCAATGGGGGCTGTTACAGGCTCTCCTTTATTTTTTTAAAACCGTGATGTGAACACTCAGATCGTTGAAAGCAAATAAAGCAGACGTCAAAAACTCGATCGCAGCCAACGTCACGTTCGAATCAACGAAAGAGAGCACAAAAGGATTGACCGAGTACGTGCAACTAAAAAATCCCTAACTTTTCCCTACCTCCCCATACTTCGTCTCTCCAAAAACTTAAAATTGGCCGTCAACAATTGACTAATGTAAATGGCCACAATAGGGCAGTCTCAGTCCCAGTATTCAGCTGATACTTTAAATAGCGGCATACTGCCACTGCCACTGATCCTGCCCTATTGTAATCAGACCTTTACTCTAATGTCCAAAACAGTGCTGCCAACTTAGTTGTTTTCCCTAGATTTTTAGGGGAAAATTTTTTTAACAGTTGGACTGCGCCAAAAAGGAATGTCGAGTAACACGTAAAATGCAAAATGCCACACTATATTTATTTTTTGGCGAGAAGCCAAAATCGGACCTGTCGGACCTTGGTTTGAAAAATCGGACCAAGTCCGACAAAATCGGACCACCTGGTCACGTTAAGTTAGCCCCATCCTCCCCTACCCCTTTTTGTACAGGTTCAGGGGTTCGTTTTTTTTTTTTTACAAATTTTGAATAGAAAAATTTTCTAAACCTTCATAATTTTGGGAACAATGGCAACCTCTCTCATAAGCGGCCTTTACACGTTTATTTTTGCCTGCAACCATGAACCGTGGTCACTCCCATAGGCCAAAAATAAAAAATCGAAGTCGATATTCTTATGAAACTAGTGTCGATACCATCTCTAATATGAGAGGTAAAAAATTGCGTTAAAAGTGGGAACACGTGTTAACAAATTTTTCAGTTTGAGAAATTCTCGAACCGAAGCCCCGCTTCAAAGAAGTAGAAAAACCGGTTTGAAGAACCAATCCAAAATTTCAAACACGGTTCGAACCGCCGAACCGAACCGGGCAAATTTTCCACCCGGTTCACGTCCCTGCAAAAAATAGAAGACATAGAAAAACGTTAAATGGTTTCCGAGTTTAAATTATTTTCTCCATTCTGCTTTCTTCTCAATGGTTTTTTCATTTCTCTTCCTCTCTCTTTCCCCATTTTGTGTATGTGTGTGCGTGTTGCTCTCTTTTTGTCTCTGTTTAAATCCGCAAGAATGTAGCTTTTATGCGATTTACGTTTTAATCCGTTTTTTTTTTTTTTTCATGCTCTCTTTCGCAACAAATCTATGGTCGGAAAACGACCTTGTGCCACTGTCAGTTCAACTAAGCGCGACTGTCACTTGATAGTGGGCAGTGGAATAAAAATTACTCAATTGCAGCGTATCTTTATGTTCGTACGCCATGATCGTACGGAATATCATGTAAGAGAGCTAAATTCGGCCAAGCCCGACTTTGATATATGTACCCAGCCACCGGACAATATGGACGCACTATATTTTGCCTTTCCGTAAGGAAAGTACGTGGTAGCATTCCTCTTGGTCAACCTGTTTCGAATTTGATGCTTCTACGCTTTTTACTTCGGAAGTTATGAAAAATCTCTATTTGTGGGCATGACAGTGGGCGCACCACGTATATTTCTCCCATGCACTGATACATGGTGATTAATTTATTATGGCGCATGCGTGGGGGCGGTAGTTCGCGTGGATCATCCTCGGGGCCCAACATACTTGTATGCCAAATTTCGACGTGATTAGTGCAGCAGTTTCGAAGGACACACAGACAGACGTTTTTAAAAGAACGATGTTTAGACATTTTCAGAATGTGCGCGTCAGTAAGGAAAGAAGTATGTATAATACATGGATTATTTTAAGGCGGCCGCTCTGGCCGCTCTAGCCACTCTTAATGTAAAATTGGCCACTCTAAATCACAGAATTGGACGCTCTTAAAATATAATTTCCATAACTCAAAAAATTTTCAAAAAACTCCCCCAAATATTTTTTGGATACTGTCTCAAAATTGATTAATCTACCACTCTAGCGAATATCAGAACTACCAGAGCATTATTTCTCTGGCTGCATCCCTGATTCAAGTTATGAAACGAAAAGACTGCAAAATGTACACATATTAGCGATCGAGACATTTGCTGTTGATGTACATTAGTTCTAAAGCTAAGATCAGACTATTTGGTAAAATGCCAAATATTTGGTATTTTTCAATGTCAAACATTAGCAAATAGTAGTGGTATTCAAGCAACAGTGCAAACGCAGTGTGCAATATTTGCACTTGTCAAATTGCGTACAAAAAAAGCAGTGCAAATATTGCACACTGCGATTTGCACTGTTGCTTGAATACCACTAGTGTGATATCCAAATATATTTGGTTGTATTTGGTGTTTGGTCGCGTTTGGTTGATATTTGAGCAAAGAAAAATACACCAAATATTTGGAGTTTTACCAAATAGTGTAATAGCGTACGTTCTGATCGCACTAAATATTTTGAGACTGTTTGATTGTGTTTGGTTGTTTGGTCTGTAATTTTTCCTGCATAGCAAATACAGTCAAATAATTTTGACAGTTCGCCTGCTATTCATTTAATTTAATTGAGAATTGTTTTTAAAATGGATAATAGCGATTTAAGCGAGGAATTTTGTGATGTTGCTTTACCGAAAAAAAAAGGGTAGAGGTGCAAAACCATCGACAAAGAAAGTGTTGGCTGAATGGAGCGACGACGGCATTTTAAAGCTTATATCATGTGTTGAGGTACGTGAATGCTTATGGAATGTTCAATTTAAAGAATATCGCATGAGAAATGAACGAGAAGCTGCATGGAAAGAAATTGAAGATATTTTCGAAGGAAAGTATCGCAACGCCAATGCCAATCTTTCGCGGGCAGAAATATATTTTCTCATTTTGGTGTCCTCTTTTTTTATCAAGGGAGTAACCAAATCCAATAAAAAATCGAAGTCATTCAGACATATTCGAAGGAAATTTAAATACCCCTTCGAATTGGTGCTTCGCAGTTCGGGCTGCAATTTTGCAAAGCACCCTTCCGTATTTCTTTTTTCCACCCATTCCTTTACCCAAGTTGTCCTTTTCTTTGTTGGTACTTCATCCTCTTCGTATTCTTCCAACAATAAACAAGAAGCAGCAAAAATAAATGCTGCGTATTTGCTTTTTGAAGACATTTTTCTCAACGTACGTGATTTGAACGAATCGTCTTGTTTGTATTTCATATTTTTATACCTTTTCCTCTAACGGTTAAAATTTGATCAAGACCACCATTCGCGAAATTTGCAAAAATTTGATTTTCACTATTTTGAATTGAGTATTTCGCAGCTAAACAAAATGTCCTCTAAGAGTTAAAATTTGATCAAGACCACCATCCGCGAAATTTGCGAAAATTTGATTTTCACTATTTTGAATTGAGTATTTCGCAGCTAAACAAAATGTCCTCTAAGAGTTAAAATTTGATCAAGACCACCATCCGCGAAATTTGCGAAAATTTGATTTTCACTATTTTGAATTGAGTATTTCGCAGCTAGACAAAATGTCCTCTAACGGTTAAAATTTGACCATGACCTTCATTCGCGAAATTCGCAAAAATTTTCATTTTCACTATTTTGAATTGAGTATTTCGCTGCTAGACAAAATGTCCTCTAACGGTTAAAATTTGACCATGCCCACCATTCGCAAAAAATTTTTTACTTAAATATAATTTAGAATTTGTGAAGCTAAATCGAAGCACAGATAATGTGTAGCTAGAACAACGAAAAGGGCAGGAATTTTTGTTAAGGTAATGTTTCAACATATTTAAGGCTGAGGAAAAGGTATGTGTGCAATCGGCTTAGCCGATGTAAACTTCTTTACTTGTTTTAATTTAATATTTAATACCAAATAATTTTCAAAAAAACACCAAATAAAAAATTTTGTACCAAACACTATTGTTCCAAATAGTGTGATATAGGGATAAATATTTCCCAAATGTGTTTGGCATAAATGTATTTGTTCATATTTGACTAAACAGAAAAATGATAAATATTTGTACAAATTTGAAACGTGTGTGATAGGGTTGTTTGTTGTTAATAACAAACACTCGTTTGTTGTCAAATAATAATCAAATAAATTTAACAAAATATTTGGTTTTTTACCAAATAGTCTGATCTTAGCTTAAGTAATAACACTTTTTAAAACAGAATGTTTTGTTTATGTTTCTTTTTCTTTTTAGTCAACGACACATTTATGTTCCTTATTTTTATTAAAATAAAATACCGTTTAAGTATGTACAAAATTTATGAAAAAAAAATGCATTAAAACCTATATTAAAAAAGGTCCGCTCTTAATTTTTCTTAAAATAATCTATGGTATAATATATAAGCGTTTAACAAATATAAAAACGAACATATCTATTACCGCGTTTATACGAATCTTCAATCCGATTTCAGTGAAAACGATTTGTGTGAAAACGCATATATAAACGGGTCACCACTAATCATGGTCCGTCCATTCTCTCCTAGAAAATCAAGAAATAAAACTAAATTGCCAAATTTTTCTCATTTACAGTTATCGAAAAATTTTTTAAGTATTGTTTTCGAAAAGTTCCGAAAATTTGTTTTAAGAAACATTCGAAAAATTTTTGAAGCGAGGCGATTTTAGCCCCATTGTAATTCAATGAAATATGTTCTTCGAAGCAAAAATCTAAACTTTGACACCCTGTATCTCGGCAACCTGTGATTAAAATTTACTCTTTTTTTGCACATTTAACGTACTCTTACATCTTAACAACTGCACCAAGTTTCATCCAAATCGGGGAGAAAAAATTTTGCCGGTGGTACACTTGACGTGTTTTGCCCCATATTTGAAATCATGATTTGTCATGCCATTGTACTTTTTTTTGAAATATGCCCACAGCCCATCATATTTTTTTTTTTTTTTTTTTTTTTTAAGCTTTGCGTGACTTTACTGAATCTTTCTTAATTTGTGAAACTAACAGTAAATATTCGAATCTTATATCTAGTACTACACATTTTCTATTTATACAGAGAAAAATATAAATAGTTGCTGGTTCCAACGGGCCTCAATTTAAGAAGCTGGGCTGATGGGAGTTTAGCGCTGTTACACCGCTTACATTGTATCGAGCTTTGTGAATCCTTACGTGTGGCGTGCACGAGCGAGGTGCGCCAGACGTAGTAACGCCTTTTTTGGCTGGAACGGATACGTTCTTGCCAGTGATGAGCATTGGTCCTGTATCCTTGGATAGGTAATCATCTGACTTGCACGAGCGAGGTGCATATAAGAGAGCATCGGTCTTAAGCCTCTAAGACGGTAGATGCAGACGGGTCTGACTTGCACGAGCGAGGTGCATATAAGAGTGCATCGGTCTTAAGCCTCTAAGACGGTAGATGCAGACGTATCTGACTTGCACGAGCGAGGTGCATATAAAAGAGCATCGGTCTTAAACCTCTAAGACGGTAGATGCCGACGGAAGGTCCTTTCTTTTTAAACGTGTTCGACTTGTTGTGTTACTGAGGCTTCTTGCCAACTGATTCGAATGATGTCTTATCTTATCGTTGTATGATGATTTTAATCGTATGATTTCATCCTTAATTAGTGGAATTTGTAGGTCACGGTGAATATGTTCATTACGAATATACCATGGGGCACCTGTAATGATTCTGAGAATTTTCGATTGAGCTCTTTGGATTATTTCAATAGAGGAAGCGCAGGCATTTCCCCACAACTGAATGCCATAAGACCAAACTGGCTTTAATACACTATTGTATAAAAGAACTTTATACTCCATGTTCAGAGAAGAGCGATGGTTAATCAACCAGTGAATTTTTGATGCTTTAAGCTTTAGGTTTGTTCTCTTTGCCTCGATGTGCTTTCGCCAAGTTAATCGTTTGTCTAGATGGACTCCTAAATAAACGACACTATCTACTTGACGGATGGAAACTCCGTTTAGTTGTATAGTTGGGCTTATACCCCTTCTTAGCGTAAATGTAATCAGCCTTATTATGATTGTCGACTACTGATAGAGAATCGAAAAAGTTATTTCTTCGACAAAAAATTTTTCATTTTCCACATACTAGAAAATGAAAAATTTTAGTCGACGATAGAAATTTTTCGATTCTCTATCAGTAGTCGACAATCATAATAGGGGTGAATATGTTTACATTTACCTTCGTTAATATCATATTTTGAATTCAAAATTTTCAAGATCCGACAAACGACGAGTCCCATTGTGCCCTTTTACATTAGGACAACTATTGCCGGCAAGTTTTTGGTTTATGGGCGAGAAGAAGCGCGGAGGGGTAGGATCTCTACATCAGGGTGGGTCGATTTTTTTCTTTCGAAAAAGCAAATAGCAGAAACGTAAACTAGATGAAATTCTAAGAAAATTTTGCCTACAAACCTAGGGTCTAAAATGAATTCCTAGCTCGCGCAAATCAACCTCTAAATATTGCTTTTGGGTTTCATGGAAAATATGTGTTTACATTCATTATTACTGTAAGGAAGCATGAAAATCTAAGTGAATTCATTTCAATTTGGACTTTCATGGTAGAAAACTTTCCCAGCTTTTAGAATATGACCCGAGATTTAAAAAGCTTTCCCAAGTAGCAAAATGTGGTATTCATTCGGTATTTCATTTCTTTATTCAAACTTAATATGATCAGTTTTTGGTATTTGAATCCTCCCTTCTTTAATGTCACTTAAATCGGTTTTAAAGTAAAGCTGTCACTTTGGTTTTAAATTGGTATTTAATATCCTTCTTAAAGCAGTCTTAGATGGTTCTGAAATTAGTAGCCATATTCGAAGCATTAAATCGGTATGATGGGACGTATTTAATACTTCGAATATCGTACTTAAATTAGTGAAGTGTTTTTCATCAACGTGTGCTGTCAAAATGGAAAAAAATTATGGCCACCCTGCATTTCAGTCCGGTGTCGACCACCGAAGGGAATGGTGTACGCTCGGAAGTTAAACTTTTCCTAATCAAATTATTATATTTTTATTCCTTCTAATTTGCAGCAATACTTACGATTGTACAAAATTAAAAATGCTTACGAGTTAATCTTTGAAAATTATTTGACTTAAGAAAAGTATATACTAAAACCCCACATAAAAACACATTTTTAAGCACCCGCGCATCGATTTCTGCGTAATTGTTTTACAAAAATATTTCATCAATTCAAACAATTATGAAGGCGCGTGAATTTTGAAGGGGGTAGCAGGTGTAATTTTACCGTAAAAGTCGTTGCGTTTGTAAAATCGCTTCAATTTGGCGTAACGAAGAAAAGCCAAAGTCACTTATTTTACTTATCATAGCATTGATGAACACAAATATCTTGTCAATAAAATTTTAGACAGAACCAACACCCTCTGCGAAATATGTTTTCGTTTCATTTTATCATTAGTATTTAAATCAATGGGATAAAAAGAGATAGAGAATGTTTTTATAAACTCATAAGCTGTGCTGGAGTTAAGAAGCCTTTAAGAAGATAAAAACTAGAACTTGAAACTTCGCTCTCCTATTTAAGTGGCAATTAAGATAGAAATAATGCTCTCAATTTCTTCTATCGGACCGCCCACATGGGCCCTTTTGCACTTAATTTGGACTTTAATATGTCTTAAAGACGGAGTGCATACCTTTTGTAGCCTTCTTCACTACTTCTTTAAGTTATGATAGTAAACATTTTTGTTACTTGGGTTCACTTTAAAATGAAAATTTGAAAGCTTTTTTCGAAAAAATCTATAGTTTTGTTTAAATTGAATTTTATTTTGGCTGTAAGGACAAAATTTTTCATTTAGAAGACTCATTTGGAATCATATTCGGGTCATATTCCCAAAAGCTGGGAAAGTTTTCTACCATAAAAGTCAATAGTTGCCATAATTTAAAATAGCACATTGACAAGTTTGATTTAAATTGGCTTGTTGTGACGCTAAAGATTTTGATGAAGAATAATTGTTTTTTATAGCATGTTTCCACATTGAATTAACATAGTGAATTAACCATATGGATTAGAGTCTGTAAAGCATCGTCATAAAACTTATCAACATTATTATTTGTTTTTAGTCTTCTGAACCAATATTTACAATAATAATCGTAATTATACGCTTCTAAATGTCCGAAATAACTCTAATTCATATAGTTAATTCACTATGTGGAAACATGCTATTACTGTTGATTTGCACTCTCAAAACTTAAATGCTTAGTTGTATTTGGAAATCTCACAATTGTTAGTTCTGAGTCGGAAGAATTCAATTTGTTTGAACTGAAATAATGGATTTTTGTGTGTATATATGTATACTTATAAATGTGTCCGTTTTTTGTACATTTTTTTTCTATTTAGCGTACAGCGAAATAAAATTGTTTTTAACATTTGTCCGTTTTTTTTTGCAGAAGCGAGATGGTAACGTTAGGTATACCGTATACGTAATAAGGCACTTGTATCTTCATAAATTTTCAATAAAAAAAATCAAAACAAAAATGTAGTAAACTCATTTTGCCTATATGAACAACTTTAAAATGAAAAACGCCCAACCTTCGCAAAAACATCCCAAAGCGAAAGTTCGGGGCGAATTCGTAAACGAACAATTTGCTTCCAAAAACTGAGCGACAAAGTGTGTGCCAGCGAACTATACACGAAATCGAAAGCGAACTTTTTGTTCGCTTAAAGTTTTCGTTAACGTTCGCTTTCGAATCGCAAGCGAATGTTTTGGTCAACTGGGCTATTCCATGCACATCAAAAATTTGTTACTGCGTTTAATATTACATGTGCATTCTACATTTTCATACATACATAAATGTGTACGCACATACAAATTCATTCGCAGTCCTACATACATGAATGCTTTCACATTTGATGTAATAGCGGCCAAGAAAGCAAGCAGAAAACAAGCAAACAGACAATCCAACAAGTGAAGAAGTGCGGCTCTGTATGATTCCTTTCGCAAAATTGCACTTTTCATTCATAGCCAGTCGGAAATGGCGCATCAACACTATGGGTTAACAATGTTCAATTTTTTATTTTCAGCTGTTTTTATTTATTTATTTTCTTTTGAAAGTCATTCGCTTGAATAACACTCGTAAACCAAGTAGGAAATCGGTGCGATGACACTGTAAAATTACATTTTCTCATTTTCAAGTGTGTTCGCTAACGATGTGACTGTCATCGATAGCGAAAATTGCTATTGACAATTTAAAAAAATTGCGCATAACGAAGAAATATTTCTATTTAGAACGGAAAGCGGCCAACAGAAAACGGGCAGTGGACAACAGACAACTTCATCGGGTCTTGTTGTGGTTTTCTGGTCTCTTCGGGGCACCCCTCCTTCTTCTCCTCTTCCTCGTCCTTCCCACCGTTTTCGTTCGTTTCTTTGCATGCTTCTGCTGCATTGAATGTGCATAAATTATTCATGCCAAAAGGAATGGAAATTCAGGCGATTTACGCTTCGGGCATATTCTCTTGACTCGGCCAGTGGAAAAGTAGAAAAGTGGAAAAGTGGAAAAGTGGGTAGTGGGTGGTTGTGTAATGTTCATTGAACTCTTCAAAATGTGTGAGTAAATGTTTATAAGGAACATCAATAACATAAAGCCAATTTTCTTAGAATACTAATTCAATTACACATGCTGGCAGTTATTGATCATAAATCGGGCTTCCAACATGTCTAATGCTCGTATCTGTACTCCCAAAATACTGTTTTTCGGCGACAAGCTGTTTTTGGCTCTCAACTTAGCACCAGTGGCGTAGCTAGCGCCGTATCAATGATACGGGGCCCCCGAGCCAAGGGGGCCCTTAATGGGCGAAAACAAAAATTAATAAGAAATTAAAAAAAAAAAATTTATTTCACAAATGACTGAAATGAAAAAACGCTTGGAGCGTGCGTTCAAAAGTTAGGAAAATCCTTACGGTAATCGTGGGCTACGGGATTGAATAGAATTTCCGCAATAGCAAAAAGAGCAAATTCTTTTAATTTTGCCTGTCTTCCCAGACACAATGCATAGTCAGAGTGCCGAGTGAGAAACAGATTTGCAAATTCATTTGAGCGTGTTTCTCTTCGGTAAGAAGAGACAAGATTTTTAAATTGCCCAGCAGCCAAAATGCTGCTCACAGAAGCGATGAACCGCAACACACTTCATAGTAATGCACACGACCTCAATCCTAGTATCCTTTGGTTCAAGGGTGACTGGTTCGATTTTGCATTCTTTTGAAGCTTTAAGAAAGCAGGTCGCCCTCTATCTTCTTTGTAAAGAATAGGTCCTGTTGGAAGCTGGGTGATTTCTTATGAGTTGTTTTGGTTTCTTTTTCGGCGCACTGATTGTAACGTAAGATGACGATTTGAGTGGAATCCCAGCCGGACATTCTCGCATGCATGAAAAAATCATTTATGCAGAAGTAGTGAAGCCAGGCGCGGCAACTATGGGGGGAAAGGCACTTTTTGTCCCTCCAAAAATTTTATTGGATGGGCCATGCCCCCCAATATTTCGGCAACTGGAAAAAATATTTGAAAATTTTGTAAAGATATTCTAGAATATCACACTTGTTTTCTGCAATCCCCATAATTCATCTCCGTAACCTTTCATATTTCTTAACGAATTTACTATAATTTTCATATTTTCATATCATTCCCATTCCGAGAAGGGTTAGATGTTCTAACTAAGACTTTTCTTTAAATTAAAACAAAGCAAAAAAAGTGAAAATAGTTTTGTAATTGTTGTTTTGAAGTTCGGCTTCGGCCAAAAATTTCACCCTCGGTCGGACTCTAGTTAGAACTTTATTCCAATTGCAGTAGATATACTGCACTTTTTTCAATATTCTACGAATATTGACTTACATACTGACTATTTTTTTTTGAATTGTTTTGATTGTTTTGGTTATTTTGTTATATTTCAAAAAATATATTTACATTAGTACTGCGAAGAGTACTGTTTTTTTTTTTCAATTGATGTGCTGCTTTTTATGCGTTTTTCTTAAAAAAATACTGTTTTTTGTCTAAAAACAGTTACGAGCATTAAACATGTCTGAAGAGCCATAATAAGCCGGAAAAATTTGTACGATCCAAATAGCAGGGCAAATGGAGTACAATGTAAGTTTTTGTTGAAATTTTTAAAAATTTTATGTTAATGATAAGAGTTAATTTTATTCTGCTAAAGAGCTATTGTTTCCAATTTTCGAGGAATTCGAATCTTAACAAGCGGACACGTTTAGTATTGAACAATTAACAATTCAAATATAGGGAAATACCGGACTGAATTAGGATGCAGGAGAGCCTATCTGTTCTAATGCAGGAAGCTTGGCGGCCCTAGTCATAAGTAATCATCATCATGGCCTACAAAGCTATTAGATATTTTTTTTGTGTAACAATTACAAAAGTACCGAATTCTTTCGTTACTTTAAAGTATCGATTAAATAATCCGAATATATTAATCAGTCCTATTCTAAAATATATTCCCCGGGAGTTTTTCCCCTAGAAATTTTTCTACGCACAAAAATTAAATATTCTTGGCGTCAATAAAAGCAAAAAGTTGTTGATATCTGCTTAAAAATGTTCGAAGTTCTTGCTTACTTTACATTCTTTTCCGAGTGTACTTAGAAAGACAGATAGAGTATTCCCTTAAAAGTGAAAAGATTGAAAAATCGTAAAAGTGTAAAATTTTTCATACAAAATTTCGTTCATTAATTTCTAAGCCTTCTTGATTTAAGATTTTTCGAGGTAAATACACGAGGTTTCTTAAATTAATACTAATATGGCTCTTACCATTTATTACGTTCATCTTCGACACAATTTTAGCCAAGTCTGAATTCCCTAAGTCTTGGAGAAGTGCTAAAATTATAACTATCTACAAGACTTCCAATGAATTCCGACCGATCGCTATATTGCCCTACCTCTCCAAGGCATTCGAAATTCTATTATATAAGCAAATGAATATGTTTTTTATATCGAACTCATTACTAACCAACCGCCAGTCTGGCTTTCGTCCCCAACGCAGCTGCACCATGGCCATTATAGACGTATCGGAAGACATACGTTTGAACCTCGATGCTAACAGACCTACCTGGCTCGTCCTGCTCGACTGCACTAAAGCTTTCGATTCCCTTGATCACAATATCCTTTGTAATAAACTTAAGAAATGGTACGGGTTCTCCACAGAAGCTGTAAAGCTTATATCGTCCTATCTGTCCAATTGATTTCAACGTGTTTGTTCCGGTCCGTCCTTCTCTGAGCTTCTCCCCGTAACCAAAGGTGTCCCGCAAGGCTCTGTCTTAGGTCCTTTCTTGTTTTCAGTGTATGTCAATGATTTTCCTCTTGCGTTAAAAAGTGTTCCTGTCATTTGTATGCAGATGACATTCAACTCTACTTGTCTTTTGATAAAAACAACATGCACAGTAGTGCACGCGTCTTAAACGACGAACTGCAGCATGTAAGTTCCTGGGCAAGGTCTAACAAACTGACGATAAACCCTACAAAATCGAAATGTATGCTCATTTGGAAAAAATCTGTGAATAAGTCGCTTCTACCACCTATCTCCATAAACGATTCAATCATTGAATATGTAGACAAAGCAAAAAATCTTGGTTTCATCTTCAATAGCTCGCTTAATTGGAATTATCATATTAATTGCGCTGTGGGGAAGGTCAGTGGCATGTTACGATCCTTATGGGCCACACAATTCTACACCCCAGTGAACATAAGGCTGCTCATTGCACAAACATATTTAATACCAGTACTGCTATTCCTTGCTAGTTAGGAATTAAATGTTTAAGGATTTAAACACAGGATATTAATATTTAATATTCTAGCTGTATTTATTTTTCTTTTGAGAACTATATATTTTTATTATAATTTTATTTATTAAGAAAACTATTTTTAAGAAAACTGCAATGCTTTGTTGATCACAAGTGGCAAGTGGAACGACTTCCACACTGCTATACGGTTGCCAAGTCTTTGCTAACGCAGACTTCGTACACTCTCGTAAATTAAAAATTTGCTACAAAAATATTGCAAGATTCGTTTTTAATCTCAAAAGAAATGACAATGTTTCTGATCGCGCCTTTCAACTGAATAATATTTCAATTGACGGCCTACTCAAAACCAGGGTCTTCCAATTATTGCACAAAATAATCTTCAGTCAATAACCTAGCTATCTTTTCAACCGAATGCGCTTCACTCTGTCCCAAAGGAATAACAGTATTGTTCCCCTAAAATATGTGTGTTTTTCGTCTGAACGGCACTTTTTCATCTTCGGCATTCGTCTCTGGAACTCCTTAGATAACGAAACACAAAAAATCAGCAGCACAGTCAAATTTAGGCAGGAAATTCGTTTAAAGTTTAGATAGTCCTTTCTCCAAAAATTTATTGTAATAATTAAAGTTTGTAATAGTTATAGTTATAGTTATAGTTATAGTTATAGTTATAGTTATAGTTATAGTTATAGTTATAGTTATAGTTATAGTTATAGTTATAGTTATAGTTATAGTTATAGTTATAGTTATAGTTATAGTTATAGTTATAGTTATAGTTATAGTTATAGTTATAGTTATAGTTATATTATATTTATTATTCATATTTATTGTAACTTATTGTAGTTATTTATTATTTGTATTATTATTATTATTATCATATCTCGTTGTCATCCATTCTATGTTACTTTTTTCTATGACTAATGATTGTTTAAGGCATGTAGCCTTGTTACATTAGAAATTTGCATGGTATAATATATGAAATGAAATAAATAAAAAAAAATGAAAATACACGTTTAAGGGAAGACCCCTAGAGTTTCAAATCCGCAGGAGAAAATTTCCCGGGAGTATTCAGAATCGGCCTGAATATAAAAAAAAAAAATCCGCTTGGGTCATGCGTTTTCCGATGAATCTTTTAGTAGACCAAATGTTGGAGAATCGCGTTCGCGGTTACGGTGGTTGTCATAATCATCTCGACATTGTCTTCATTCTACTAGTAAATAAAGCCTTGATATTTTTCAGCGTTTTGAATTTATAGCAAAATTTCTTAAACAGCCCGATTCTAAATATTCCCGGGGAATTTACTTCCCCATAATTTTCCTTACCCTACACTGAGCGAAATTAAGCATGATTTTTTTAAAAATGCGCATTGTTATTCACAGTCCTTTTGATTTTCGAGCAGAACAAAAATATCAAAAGAAAAATGGTCGAGTCAACAACATTTTTGGTTGATTTAAAGGAAATATGTTTAATTTCATTTCTTTTCGTTCGGAATAATTCTCATTTGTTTTATAAATTAGGACATATAAGATATGTATTCATCTTAGAACTTTTTAAGCATTGCGAAAGCAGTCACGACAACGGAGTGACAAAATCAGACGAAGTTCATCCGATGGCTATTTTTGGGGTTATGTTGAGTAGAGCAGTGTTGCCAAAAAAAACTGATCAAAAAGTACACAAAACGGACATTTTTTTATAGAAAAAGTACGCACACATATATTTTTTTTTGTAAAGAAAAATCACAAAAACTAACGTAATTTTTTCATCATGGTAATATAATTATACAAGATTTATACAAGATGAATTTTTTTTTGTAGTCAAAGACTAGTTTTGAGTATACACTTATTAAAAATAATTTAACGAGCATTCGATTTAGCGAGGCTCGCATTTAACGAGCATTCAAACTCTTTCTATTGAATACTTTATATAACGAGGAAAATGGCATAAATTTTTTTTTCTGCACTCGGTTTAACGAGCAACATAAAACATCAGTGAAAAATCATAAAGAGAAACAAAGAGGAATGTAAGAAATACAGCCCAATTATGAATATTTCCGGGGAACGATTTGCCGGGGAATTTACATTTCTCGAGACTAAAATTCTCCCTTTTTAAATCGATAGGGTAAGAAAAATTATGAGTATGGGTCAAATACCCATTCCCTATCAATTTTCTTCCCACATATTTAAATAAGATGAAGTTTACTCTCGAAAAAAGAAAATTCCCCGGGAATATTCAGAATCGAGCTGATCGTTCGCCCAGTTTCTAATTTTAACCGTTAACAATCAAAGAAAAACTGAAATCGATAGTCCTGCAACTTTAATGCGGAGTTGATCGAAATAGTACGCAAATCGACCAAAAAAAATTTGGTACATAAAAAGTACTCAGGTGATTGAAAAAGTACGCAATGCGTACTAAAGTACACAAAACGGCAACACTGGAGTAGAGGGTTCTGTGGCCATTTGCTTAAAACGTTAATTAAATTTGTTATGACATTTATTTTTTTTATAGGTATTTTAGTAAATTATTATTTTTTAAAAATATTATTCTGTCATTTCAATAATGTCCGTGGTTAGTTCAACAATTAAAGTTTAAATCCATTTTTGAAAATTATCATTTCAATTCAACCTGAAATATGGTTGATTCAAAAGGAAAATCTTTATTTTTCCAACAAGAAAATTTGTTAAAATTAAAAATATTCCTTGTTGAAGTCGATTTGTATGTTTTTCCTTTTGATTTAACCAGTTTTCTGGTTGACTTTTTTCTCTGTTTATCTATTTGAAAAAGGAGAATTTTAGTCTCGAGAAAAGTAAATTCACCGGGAATTCGTTCCGCGGGAATATTCACAATCGGGCTGAAATTCTTTCAACATACATACGATTAAAGTCGCTGCTGTATGTGCGAAAGTTTTTATGGTTTTTTAGGTAGCAATTACAGAATACGAAAATCAATAAGTTCTTGAACAAAAACTCAATATTGGCTTACTTTGCTTACATATATGGGTTCCACAGCTCGGTTGCTTCACTTCACCGGGAGCTGACCATTTGAAGCATTGATTTTGGGTTTTTTGCTCGGCTTGGCTTCTCGACTACATATCAACGAAGCACATAATCATGTCAAATCACAAAGTGAACTACTAAACCAGCGAAAGTCATTCGTGCAATTCCATTCCATTCCACTCCACTCCATTCCATTTCGTTTCGTTTCTTTTGCCTCGTTTTCTCTTTTTTTTTTTTGTTTTGCACATTTTCCCAATTTTTCAACATTCTGCGGTTTTGATGCACAAGATTCCAATTCAGCTAGAGCAAATTTTCGTAATTGGAAATACTTGCTCCCCATTTTGTTGTTGCTCCGTTTTAGCTTTGTTTTGCTGTTGTCATCGCTTGTTGTATTCATTTGTCAATCGCTGACATTCACATTCGAGTTGAAATATGACGGTTGTACATTATTTTTAAGCAATTTAAGTAGTAACTACTAGCGAATACTTAAGTATTCGGTACTTGAGTTATTGGTACTTAAGCACTTTATGTTTATAAATGCTAAAACAATGAATGTGAGTACGTGAACGAGCAACTTTTCGATACGGAATACTTCAGCATGAACACTTAGCTTAAGTGATTGATACTTAAGTACATGGTACTTCGGGTACTACTTATCTACAATAATACACACTCCTAGGTGGAGCATAAAGTATGAGTATGTGCATTACGTTAAAGTAATGATTGTAATACCCAGACTACTTTTTTCTTCATAAAAAAAATAGCACATCACTAGAATGCAACGAAGCCGGACACTAAATAAGCTCCTTTCATTAACCCCCCCCACCGTTGTTATTATTATTATTACTTTGCTTTTTTTCATAAATATTTCGTTTCTCTTTTAATTTTAGAGCTTCATTGCTTTTGGGGCAGTTACTTAACATTAGAGTGTAGGTTACATGTACCTCATTGTGCCGGAATTTATTTGAAAGTGAAAATCTAATGTGAAACGATATGAAACCAAATCGAAACGGATTGAAAATATATGGCAAAAATATTTTTCGGTTCAATGCATTTTGGGAGCAGCTTTAGCAAATGGATTTAGGTACCTTTTAAAAGGCACTTTGACTACCAAATGAAACGCTACAACAGAATGCACAATCCCAAAAATTAAGAGAAAAAAATATAATGTAAGCAAATGGATGCAGAAATAATCCAATATTTTAATATTCCTATTAATGCGATCGAAGTTTTTTTTTTCTTTTTTATATAAGGTAAGTGCACCACGTAAGGCCCGCCAATATCTTTTCCATTACAGCGTACAAAGTATTGATGATACAAACCCGATTGTTTTTGTGTTGTTTTATTTGATTAATATTCTATAGAACAAAAAATTCTACCAAAAAACCTCATCGGAAAAGCTCTTGCACAATTGGTTTTCATAAAGAAATTTAAAAAAAGTCGGTATATGGGGGGGGGGTATATGGCCTTAAGCACCTCTTGATATTAAACAAGTAAGGGTGTTATAGTCAGGCGAGCCTGACAATAGAATACCCGACACAGACACACATCTTCAAATAATTTCTAATATCAAGACGTGTTTAAGGCCATCCCAATAAACACAAAAACGAGGATGATATCGTAACGATATCGAGACGAATTCGAGAAAACTAAATTTCTCGATATCGCGATTTTGCACTCGCGACGATATCGAGACGAATTCGAGAAAGCTGAATTTCTCGATATCGCGATTTTTCACTCGCGACGATATCGAGACGAATTCGAGAAAATTGAATTTCTCGATATCGAGATTCTGGACTCGCGAAGATATCGAGACGAGTTCGCGAAAATCAAATTTCTCGATATCGAGATTCTGGACTCGCGAAGATATCGAGACGAGTTCGCGAAAATCCAAATTCTCGATATCGAGATTCTGGACTCGCGAAGATATCGAGACGAGTTCGCGAAAATCCAAATTCTCGATATCGAGATTCTGGACTCGCGAAGATATCGAGACGAGTTCGCGAAAATCCAAATTCTCGATATCGAGATTCTGGACTCGCGAAGATATCGAGACGAGTTCGCGAAAATCCAAATTCTCGATATCGAGATTCTGGACTCGCGAAGATATCGAGACGAGTTCGCGAAAATCCAAATTCTCGATATCGAGATTCTGGACTCGCGAAGATATCGAGACGAGTTCGCGAAAATCAAATTTTTCGTAGAGCGTGAATCACATTAAACGAATTCGAATCGAACTCGTTATCGTTTTTGTGTTTATTAGGTCCTTCTTATTTTTCTTCTTTTCCCTTATGTGTTTCGAGTTCAAAACGAGTTCACTAAACTACTTTCTAGGATTTCGTTTTTCTCAAATTCGTAACGAATTTGTGGCGATATAATCTTCGTTTTTGTATTTATTGGGCTAAAAATGTTTCGTCTCGATATCTTCGCGAGTCCAAAATCACGATATCGAGAAATTTGATTTTCGCGAACTCGTCTCGATATCTTCGCGAGTCCAGAATCTCGATATCGAGAATTTGGATTTTCGCGAACTCGTCTCGATATCTTCGCGAGGCCAAAATCACAATATCGAGATTTTGATTTTTCTCGAATTCGTCTCGATATCTTCGCGAGGCCAAAATAACGATATCGAGAAATTTGATTTTCGCGGACTCGTCTCGATATCTTCGCGAGGCCAAAATCACGGTACGAAACTTTAATTCTCGAAGGTAGTTTTGTTAATTTGTTTCCAAATCGGAAGGCATTCGAGGTAAATATAGAATCAAGCTAAACTTATAAACGAAAAAAAGTCATTCATTTCAATTCGGCGAAGACGGCGTAATGGGTAAGCAGACTAGAAACATGACTAGATATCAAGAGGTTCGGTGTTCAAATCCCACAGGCAGTGGATTCAAAAGCGTGGTTACCAGCAATAGAACCGTTTTTTTTTTTTTTTTTTTACCGAAAATAGTATTATAATAAGACTGTTATTTGAATTTTACATTAAATATAAAAATTAATGATTTTTTTGCTAATCGTCCGTTAAGGATTCGAGAGCGATGAAAATCTCGATTCGCTAGCGATTCGAGTTAAGGCTCGTTAACGATTCGAGAACGATGAAAATCTCGATTCGCTAGCGATTCGAGTTAAGGCTCGTTAACGATTCGAGAACGATGAAAATCTCGATTCGCTAATGATAAGTGACTCTCTCACGATATCGAAATCGTCTCGATATCGTCTCGAATTATCGTCGCGAAACATTTTTAAGAGAAAACGATATTGCCTCGATATCGTTACGATATCGTTGTGTTTATTGGGATTAGGGACCCCATGTACCGACTTTTGTTAAATTTCTTTATGAAAACCACCACTTTGCCACGCCCACTTTTCCAATTTTTCGGAATTCTAATCGGAGGATTAAATATACGCTCAAATTTTAAGCTTGATTGAAATATTTGGAAAGTCAGATTTTGGGGCAGTTTTGAGATTTTTCTGACAGACCCTAGTACTGGAGGAACCCTTAATAATGGACCGATCCAGGACATTTTTTGAGAGGATGTTTATGGCAACAAAGGCAGCAAAATTGCCGAATTTCGTTCAAGTCCCATTTGAATTACGGGTGTAGGAGACAATTTTCGAAAAACCCCCCTTCTGCCACGCCCACTTTCCAATTTTTGGAATTTATATTACTGGCCTTGAAATATGTTCAAATATCAAATTTCATCAAAATATCTTGAAAAACTTTGGTTTTAGAGCAGTTTTTGTGATTTTCGTAACAAACCCTAGTATTGGAGGTACCCCTAAAAATGGTCCGATCGGGTCCATTCTCGAACTTGTTCTTACTCATGTCTCCGTGAGTACGCATACCAAATTTTGTCAAGATAGCTCAACTCCTTCGATAAGAAAATTGTATACAAACAGACGGACAGACAGAGGGACGGACATGTCTAAATCGAATCTCCTGGCGACGCTGATCATTTCTATATATATTTTGTATGGTCTATCTCAACTGGTTTTGGGTGTTACACACAACCACACAAACGCAATATACCCACGACACAGAGTGTGTCGGGTATAGAAAAACCCCTTCCCAACATACCAACATACACCCTTAGGATATTTTGGCCCCCATTTGCTCAGATTCTTAACGAACAAAGTTTTCATATGATGTACATTCATCCCGAGTGCCATTGCGAGTGCTTCCTTTGGACTGTGCACTTGTCCAGGATGTTGCGGCACTCAATTTTTTTCCCCATTTATTATTTCCCTCCTCGCAACAACAAACAACAACAGCAGCTGCATTTTTGTATATCCGCACAAATGAACTACGGTGAGTGCTTCGCGCCTTTTGCCTTTTAACTTGTATCTTGTGTCATCTGCAACAAGGAGGAAACCGAAGCAACGTTGTTTGAATGGGGGGGGGTGTTGTAGAACGGAAATAGAAACAGAAATGGAATATAACACTTCATTGGAACCGAACCACAGACCGAGAACAAGAGGCCGACAGATGACATCTGAAGATGAGGGTTTGAAGATGTGAGAATATGTTTCTCTGCTCCACTTTGTTGCTCATTGTTTTTTATGTACGCAAATCGTTCTGACAAACTTTCAGAATGTGGGCCAGCGAGCTGTTGTTGTTTTTGCTGTTTTTGTTTTCATTGTAATTTGCAGGAAATGAGGAAAGTTTCTAAAGCTCAGTTATATGCTTCAAGACTCGCCATCTTCAAACATTGCACAGTGGAACGAATTCATTCGAATGACTCAAGAAAACCAACAAGTGAAAAAGCTAAAGTTGTTCAAGCCCGATTTTGTTATACCCAGCGTCCCTACAATATTAACACACTATCGTTCCGAATGAAAATCAAACAAATTGAATGTTTGAATGGGCTTGACAGTGGGCGGAACAAACCCGATTTCCCCAAAATTATTTTGTTCGATGTAGAGAACTTATGTTTCGAATTTGAAGCTTCAACGCTTTTTTACTTCGCAAGTTACAAAAATCTCTATTTGCAGGCGTTCAAAATACTTGGTTCCTTTCTATTCACTTCTCCCGTGTGCTTAGAAAGGCAGACGCCGCTATTCTGGGGTTCGACCGATAATCGATGATCGAAGAATTTCGATCATCGGTTATCGAATGTTGAATTTTGTATTCTGAACATCGAAAAATCGACAGCTGTTCGAATGTTAATCGTTGCCGGTTCGACCGCCAATTAGCTGTCGATGCAGTGTCGGAAAACCAAAAATGTAAGCTTATTTTTATAATTGTTTGGTTTAAAAGATTTTTAGTGCAACTTTTCTTATAGGTCAAAGCAAATATGCAACAAACAAAAAAAGTGCAAAGCTTGTGGAGTTGATGGAGATTTTTTCAATTTCATCCATTTCACTTTTTGTTTTTAAATTTGAGAAATAAACACAAACAGCTGATCGGTTCAAAGAATCAGAAGCCACAATGGAGCCACTATGTTTCGATTTTTTGCCAGAATACCGAATGAAAAAACAATCGACTCAGTCGAAGAGCTTCGATTCGACTATCGATCGAACCCTAGAATAGGGCAGAGAATTTTTTTCGATTCCACACAAAACAAAATCCCTGGCAATAATTAGAATCGGGCTGTATAAATTGTTTTTTTAGAGCTCGATTACTAATGCTTTTAATTTAATATAATATAATTTTTTTTTACTTACGCTTCGCAATATGGATTTTTGTTGAAGCCTTTGTAGGTTCGCATGTTCAAGGCCATGCCGCATTCTGTGCATTTGAAGCATGTTTTGTGCCATACCTGAAAATAAACAATAAAACATAATTTAATATTATGACATAAATGTTGAAACTAATATGGATCTGAATACCGGATCTTGCAAACCGGGACTCTTTCAAAGTTTGCTTAAAAAAAGTCGTTTCAAATTTTAATACATTTTCGCGAAGAAAAAGAAAACCGCAGACTTTCCCCAAAAACTCCTTTCTCCCTTTCTAAATATGTATGTTGTATGTATATCTATTAGGGTGGGTCGATTTTTTTTTCGAAAAAGCGCATAGCATAAACTTAAACTAGATGAAATTCTAAGAAAATTTTGCCTGCAAACCAGGGCGTGCAGACGACACAAATAACGTTCGGGTTATGGTTTTGGTTATGAAATGATTATGGTTTCGATTACGGTTTCGTTCTGAAAAAAACTATTTTGGTTTCGGTATCCTTTCGTTCCGGTTACGGTTTTTCAAAGATTTTAAGAATCGCGGAAAAAATTCAAGATATTAATCTCTTGCAAAGCAAACCCTAAAATTGTTAAATTTCCAACTGTCGTTGCAGTACAAAAAAAATCTTGACTACGAAATATAGTTTTTGTGAAAAAATCACGTGTGCGGCACACCGACACATGAAGGGAAATGTATAGGCAAGAGTACATAAACACGCACACTGGTCTTTCACTTTAAAATGAAAATTTGAAAGCCTTTTTCGAACAAAGTGTCAAATTCTTTTGTTTTGTTTAAATTGAATTTTATTTATTTTTTTAATGCTGCCAAATTTTGATTTTAAAGAGAAAGCTTTTTAAAGCTCGGGTCATATTCTAAAAGCTGGGAAAGTTTTCTACCATAAAAGTCCAGATTGAAATGAATTCACTTAGATTTTCATGCTTCCTTACAATAAAAATTAATGTAAACACATATTTTCCATGGATCCCAAAAGCAATATAATATTTTGAGGTTGATTTACGCGAGCTAGGAGTTCAATTTAGACCCTAGGTTTGTAGGCAAAATTTTCTTAGAATTTCATCTAGTTTAAGTTTATGCTATACGCTTATGTCCGATTTTTCGCTCCATACAAATCGACCCACCCTAATATCTATAGATACGACTTTTTCTTTTTTTGGCTTCATTGCTCGCTCCCTAAACTTTTTATCACACTATTTAAGTTATTTTGTAGTTTTCGAAAAATTATGCCAGAAAATGGCATATTTCATTGGGGCATAAAAATAAGAAAATTTTTTTTTTACTTCTTAATTTTAAATGTTGGTGATGCAAAAAAAAAAAACCAAAGAAGTAAGGGTGTTACAGTCAGGCGAGCCAGACAAAAAAAATACCCGACACAGACATTTTACATGTTTAAATAATTTTTAAAATGCGCCCAAAAAACACGAGCATTAAGAAAGAATATTCTAGAGGGTTTTAAGGCCATAAAGGGACCATACACCGATAAGTTACATTGAAATACTTATTTAAAAAAAAAAAGTCCGATTATGGGGCAGTTGTGGGATTTTTCTAGCAGCCCCTTGCACTGGAGGTACCCTCAATAATGGAATGATCAAAATTTTTGGAGAGAATGTTCATGGCTACAAAGGCAGCATAAGTGCCAAATTTCCTTCAAGTCCCATTTGAATTTCGGGTCTAGGAGACCATTTTCGAAAAACGCCCTTCTGCCACGCCCACTTTTCTAATTTTTGGAAATCACTTTACTTGCCTTTAAACATGTTCAAATATCAAATTTCATCAATACAGCTTGAAAAAAATCCGGTTTTAGAGCAGTTTTTGTTGTTTTCATAACAGACCCTAATACGGGAGGTACCCCTAGAAATGGTCCGATCGGGTCCATTATCGAACTTTTTCTTACTCACGCATAGTAAATTTCAAGATAGCTCAACTCCTTCGGTAAGAAAACTGTATACAAACAGACAGACGGACATGGCTAAATCGAATCTCCTAGTGACGCTGATCAGGCGTTGGTCTTAAAGTCGAAAAAGTTATACATAAATTCATATAAAAATAAGAAAGCTAAAGTCGGTCAAGCCCGACTTTTAAATACCCAGCGTCCCGACATTATTGGCGCACTATGTTACGAAAAATATCCATTTGTGGGCGTGGCAGTGGGCGGGCCACATACATTTTTTTCCTATACCTTTCATTCGCCTTGGTCAACCTATGTTGCGAATTTGAAGCTTCTACGCCTTTTACTTTACAAGTTACGATAAACCTTTATTTGTGGGCGTGGCTCGATGAGGACGGCGTCCACTTTTTGCAGGATATGTCCCTTTTCGTAGTTTACGTGTTGAGTGGTTCGCAAGTTACAAGCATTTTACTGAAAACACATTAAATTGATTTGTGGGCGTGGCAGTGGTCGAATGTCTCCCATTTTTACTTAGGATCATACTCTGATCCCGATATACCTGTGTGTCAAATTTCGACTTGGTTGGTCCAGCTGTTTCGGAGGAGATCCGACCACAGACGGACGGACATGTCTAAATCGATTCAGTTTTTGATCCTGATCAAGAATGTACATATCGCATCACGGCAACTAAAGAGACACAACTCAAAATTTGCCATTTTTCAGAAAACGCGATAAACAAAATGCATCGCAGCGTCAATCAAAGCAAGAAGAAAGGCATAACGGCTTTTTTTCGGGCTTTTATAATAGGAAAAACGGAATGGAATTTTTCCTGCAGGTAGACAGGTAACTTAGGAATAAGATCCACATCATAACTCAAAATTCAAAGATTTTGAGTTGTGTCGCTTTAGTTGCCAGGGTGCGATATATGTCTATATCTACGGAGCTTAATTCTTGCTTGTTCAAGATTCGCAGAAAACTAATATACCCTGCTTACACTGGGTATAAAAATAAATGTTTTTAAACAGCCTTATTCGTATACATGCTGGCATAGAATAGAAATCCTAGTAACAAGTCACAACGCCCCCCTCCCCTTGTATCCGCACCTGATTAGGGAGCGCAATATAAAACTTAAAAATGTGTTTTTTAAACCGCTTCAAATGCTCAACATTAGCAAAATGGGCCTTCAAAAAGTCCCGCGATCAGCCCACACAAACTGAAAAAGGCGAAAAGACCTTATAGCAAAAACAAAAAAAAAAAAAAAAAAACTAAATTAAATAATTAGAAAAAAACACGTAAAGTAAACAAAGTCGATCAACTGACATAAAAAAAGAAGAAAACAAATGTTAGCGATAGAGAGAAGCAAAAAAAAAAAAAAACCTGTGAATATTCGGATACCAAATTCCTCGAATGGCAGCTGTTAAAAAAACAAATCCAAATGTTTCTGCTTTATGTTCGAATTTAGATTTCTAAATTATGGCAAGAAGACGAAAAAAAGCTTCAATTGAACAAAATTTAAATGGCGAAAAAATGTTTGCACGAGAAGGTCCACATGACGAGTTTTCCTTGGATCGGCTGGAGAGATGCGAGATTGTGGTAAAGAGTAAAAGGCTTCCTATGTAGGCTGCGACTAAAGAGTTATTAATAGGCCACTGTGAGCTGAGGGTCGAGAACTTTGTGTCAAAATGATGGAAGATGGAGGTCATACTAGAACAAAACAAATGGGAACAAATAGTACCAAATTTGGGATCAAATTCGACCAAATGGGACCAAATTTAAGACCATATTTGACCAAATGAGACAAATGTGGGACCAAATGGGGGAAAAAATGTGGGACTGAATGGGACCAAATGTGGGTGCGAATGGAGGAGGTACTCCTTTGAAAATGCAGTGATGACATATGTTTTTTTTTTTCTGGTCACACTTTTGTTTTTCGTCAAGGAGACGCACTGCGACGGAAAAGAGGACCCAAAATACCAACATAACGCTGCATAAGATGCAGGGCCTCTGGGCCTTGCGTCCCTGATTCCTCCTAATAGGCCTGAATATAATCTAATCTCCACCTACTTATATTCTGAAAAAAAAAAATTTATGTTTCAATGTATATACATATGTATGTATACATATGTGAAAAATTTCATGAAAAAGAAAATCGAAGAATGTGTATTGAGGCTACGTAATCGCAACATTTTATGACACTTGAATGCGACACGATATTGCGTTGCGTTGCGTTGCGTTACTTTACTTTACGAACGATTACGTAGTGCTTTCACTTTGTGATGCGTCCAAATGGCATTCCGAATTCCAAGTTGACATGGACAGACGAAGAACCCGTTCCACATATATAGCTTATCTTTTGACGGACGAGCTATGCAGTTTGAGACTCATTTCATAACCGAGCTCGGACCATTACCACAATCACCTCTGCGACCACAAGCACTGCAACTCAAAACCGTTAACACAACAATTAGAGACACATGATATGCGGCTCCTCTCTCTTTTAAATTGTTGACTGTTTTGCTTTTTCGTGGGAGGTGCTCAGTATGATGTACGTACTTCATAAATAAATGCCATCAAGTTTCGGAGGTAAACTCATATGCAAATAGCCCAGAAGATGATTCTGGTCAATTCGAACCGAGTAGGGCGGAGCCGGAAAGCCAAGACGATCGGATGTCACTGAAATCCCACGGGATTGTTCCACAAGACTATGTAATATGTAAAACAACGGTCTATCAACCTGCACATTTTGAGGGTGTCCCGTCCCAGTAGTAAGCCTCAAGCTTGTTCGTGAAAGTTACTGAATCAGCTTTTAACGCGCCACTTCCCTGCCCGCCCATATTGGTTGGTCATCATTGTGGGATTTTTATACCCGACACATCACTCTGTGGCGAGGGTACACTGGGTTTGTGCGTGTATGAATCAGCATCACCAGGAGATTCGATTTTGGAATTTCCGTCCGTCCGTCTTATCAAATGAGCTGAGCTATTTGAGTTGAAGACATTCGATATATGGGGCAAAACACGTCAAGTGTACCACCGGCAAAATTTTTTCTCCCCGATTTGGATGAAACTTGGTACAGTTGTTAAGATGTAAGAGTACGTTAAATGTGCAAAAAAATAGTAAATTTTAATCACAGGCTGCCGAGATACAGGGTGTCAAAGTTTAGATTTTTGCTTCGAAGAACATATTTCATTGAATTACAATGGGGCTAAAATCGCCTCGCTTCAACAATTTTTCGAATGTTTCTTAAAACAAATTTTCTGAACTTTTCGAAAACAATACTTAAAAAATTTTTCGATAACGGTAAATGAGGAAAATTTGGCATTTTAATTTTATTTCTTGATTTTCTAGGAGAGACGTCATTTTTTTATTTTTGTTTTTTAATTTTGAATTAAAGCTTAGTTCTTCCCTTTTAAATTGATGCATAAATCAGAATGGGCGGACCATGATTAGTGCTCCAAATACACCTTTGAAGATGCTTACCTAGCATATTTCCCTCAATAACCACTGAGCGAGCGAACAATGCCTATACTCGTATGTGCACATATCAAAACAGCACGCAACGATTGCGCTTGACAATGCGCTCGCTGAGTGGATATTGAGGGAAATATGCTAGGTAAGCATCTTCAAAGGTGTATTTGGAGCACTAATCATGGTCCGCCCATTCTGATTTATGCATCAATTTAAAAGGGAAGAACTAAGCTTTATTTCAAAATTAAAAACTAAAAATAAAAAAATGACGTCTCTCCAGAAAATCGAGAAATAAAATTAAAATGCCAAATTTTCCTCATTTACCGTTATCGAAAAATTTTTTAAGTATTGTTTTCGAAAAGTTCCGAAAATTTGTTTTAAGAAACATTCGAAAAATTTTTGAAGCGAGGCGATTTTAGCCCCATTGTAATTCAATGAAATATGTTCTTCGAAGCAAAAATCTAAACTTTGACACCCTGTATCTCGGCAACCTGTGATTAAAATTTACTATTTTTTTGCACATTTAACGTACTCTTACATCTTAACAACTGTACCAAGTTTCATCCAAATCGGGGAGAAAAAATTTTGCCGATGGTACACTTGACGTGTTTTGCCCCATATGTATGTATTAGGGACATGAGTACGAATAACTCGAAGATTGGGCTTGATGAGACCATTTTAAGGAGTACATCCAGTACTAGGGTCTGTTATGAAAACCTACAAAACAGCTCTATAATCTGGAATTTTCGAGTTGTTTCAATGGAATTGAAGCCTCCGATTAAATTTACAAAAGTTTTATAAGTGGCCCGACAAAAAAAAAAAAAAAAAAAGAAGGGTGGAGTGGGTTTTTGCTAAAGTAAATGAACAGAAGCTCCCACTGTGGTCTTGAAAATCTCCAGAAGTTGACATGACAATAGCGCTCTTACCTGAGTTTAAATGAAGGTTTCCATTTTTTACATGGTTGGATTGGGTCATTGAGAGTTGTAAGCAAGAGCCCGAATGTTACTCCAAGTTTCCATTATTTGAATGAATATAAGGTGGTTCAGCCAAATAAAGCCAACGCCTTTATAAGGCCCGATTTTCAGAAAACATATTTCTAGCACTCTCAGCATAATGATTTTTGGCATGTTCTAAAGCCTTTATATTTACTTCACAAAGCAAAAAAAAATTTGCGTCGATTGCGTAGCTGAGTGAATAGTGACCATCCAACGAAGTCGGCAGAAGTGAAAACAACGTGCTTGATCTAATATTGCGTGAGAAGAAGAACAAAGATTTTCTAAAAGTTGTTGGTAATTTGGTAAAGTCTTGATGCCCATACAAAAAGTCAGACTTTATTCAAAATAAAAAGGTTGGGAGAAAAACCCTGGCTTTGTTGTATTCCGAATAAAATGTTGTGGAAGAAATAATATTGAGTGGTCTTAAAAGGCCCACAATAGTCGCTTTGGTTCTAAAAAAAAATTTTTTTTTGAGGCCCTAAATGGACCTTAATATACCAAGCAGTTAAAAGCAATGAGAAAGAAACCCTTTCACTGCAATCGACAGCAAGTTAAAAAAATTATTATTGATAATGCCTAGTTTATTTTATATAAGAAGAGCTGTGAAATTAAATAATAATTTTATCTTTTTCTTTATTTGTTCGCACGTTTTTGAGAGCAATCAGCATTGGGCCTTATTTAGACATGGGGTTCCTAATATGGCAAAAACAGGACAATTTATAAAATGTCTGAAATGAATACTTATAAACACTTTTTTGTACTATTTTGTACATTTTCTGATAAAGAAAAGGTTAAATAAAAGTGATTAAGATCCAAACTCTCTCTAAGTTAAACCAATTTTCGCCTCTGTGGCAAAAACCGTTAGCATGGCCTTATTTGGGTCAGTTACCTTACATACAGTATGCAAAACTCGTATTCATACACCTCAAAACTTTCAGTGAAAAACTGATTTTTACTGCCATAAAAATAGAATTTTGGATGAAAACTCATAAAAAGCATTACTTTAATGCAAACCAAGCAGAAAAACAAACAAAAGATATTATAGTTTTCAAAACATAAGCAAATTTGTTATTTTGGCACGCAAAATTCGTATTCATACATCTGTTTAGTTTCTATTTTTAACAGCTTTTTATTAAGAATTAATATTTTGTGGGATATCCTCGTTGTTTTATAACAGCGTTCAAACGTTTTTTCATTGATTTCACCAATTTTTTTGTCAAAGTTGGGGATATTTTTTGCCATTCCCATTGTAAAATGCGTTTCAGATCAGTAGCATCTCTAATTGTATGCTTTCGAACTCTTTTTTCCAAAATCGACCATAGATTCTCAATAGGATTGATATCGGGACTCTGCGGTGGTGTTTTCAAATAATATGGGCAGTTATAAAGGATCCATAAACGTGTATCGCAAGCTGTGTGCTTGGGGTCGTTATCCTGTTGAAACATATATCGCCCTGTCAGCCCCAAATTTTGTGCACTGGGACCCAAATTGGTTTTTAAAACATCAATGTACTTTCTTGTGTTCATTATGCCAGGGATATAGCCAGCTTTCCCACGCCTGCAGCAGCGAAACAGCCCCAAATCATGACGGAGCCCCCGCCGTGTTTAACTGTTGGCAAAAGGTTCTTGAAATAAAGCCTCTTAATTTTTTCGCGCCATATTTTAGTGATTCAATCGGACACTTTTATGTTGAATTTACATTCATCGGAAAATATAACACACTTCCAGAACCGCAAACCCATTTTAATATACTTTTTGGCAAATTGTACTCTTTTGATGCGGTTAATTCGACTTATAAAAGGCTTTCGTGCCGCAATTCTGCTTTGAAACTTGAGTTTTCTGAGATAATTTCGTACAGTTTGGGCTGTTACTGATATTCCGTATTGTGTAAGTAGGCTTTCCACTAAATATGGTGCTGCAGTTGTTGGATCTTTCCGAATTTGCCTTATTAAGAAGGACTGATGTCTACGAGTAAGTTTTTGTCTGGGTCCATTACGTTTTTTCTTCTGCAAGTATCCTTGACTTTGAAAAATTTGACAATGTACTGAACCGTAGAATGGGTTCTATTTATTATTTTTGCTATTTCACGCAGTGACTTGCCTTCTTTGTGCAGTTTAAGTACGAGTTCGCGAATTTCATTTCCAACTTCTGTTCCTTTACGTCCCATTGCTTCAAAAAACGAATTGAGTCGAAAATGTCAAGTTATAACTATAGATTAAAATCTGGACAATTGCTAAACAGCTGTTTTTGACACATTAAATAAGTAGATGTTATCCCAGGACCACATTTGGTTGGTGTATGAATACGAATTTTGCGTGCCAAAATAACAAATTTGCTTATATTTTGAAAACTATAATATCTTTTGTTTGTTTTTCTGCTTGGTTTGCATTAAAGTAATGCTTTTTATGAGTTTTCATCCAAAATTCTATTTTTATGGCAGTAAAAATCAGTTTTTCACTGAAAGTTTTGAGGTGTATGAATACGAGTTTTGCATACTGTATATATGGGTATTTTGAAGAGTGGGCATGGCAAGGTAGATGGCGAGTTTGGGTACTTTTCAAAGAATAGGTATAGTGTGTTGTTATCTATCTATTCGTAGAAAGCCTGATCAAATGTATTAATATATACTTATATTTATACTCTTAAATCTCTTTAGGACGAACAAAAAAGTACTGTACCTAGAGATGCAACATCGTTAAAAAAAAAACATCGATTTTAGAACATCGATGTTTTTAAGATGTTAAACATCGATGTTGAAAACATCGACTTTTCAATACGATGTATCGATGTTTTTGAAATTAAATTTAAAAATTAAAATCATTTGATCGTTTTGATAATATAGCTTCTTTTAAGCTTATTACAATTAACATAATATCAATAATTCAAGCAAGACCGATTAAAACATCGATGTTGAATGTCAAAACATCGATGCCTCCGAAACATCGATGTATCGTTTGCATCCCTAACTGCACCTAGGGTCCCTAGGTAAAAACTTCTCAAAATACTAAAAATTGAACGCATTGTGAGATTAAAATTTTTTATAAATTGTATGCGTGTTTAATTGCTCTGTCTAGCCTCCAAAGCTCTCAGGGGGAAAAAAGCTTCAAACGTTGAAGTTCTTTTTTTTTTTTTTTTTTTTTTTTTTTTGTTTTATCGGAGGTTGTTCTCCTCTCACTTTACCCGCGTGATATTTGAGCGTATGTATCTTTTGCACTCTAGTGCGTTTCATAACTATAGAAAAAAATATTAGCAGAAATTTTATGTACATACTTGGAGGAACTGGTTAGTTTTAGGAAAACATCACCAAAGTGTCCGCATTAAAGGGACCGCACTGTAGATATTTTCAATGTTTTTATTCGCATTAAATTGCTGTTGTTTGGAAAAGGTCATATTTTTTCCATACAAACAGATGTTTTATATCAACTGAAAATTTATATAAAAAATATATATATACAGGGTGTTCCGTTCCCGAGTGAATTTTGTTTATAGGGTTGATAGAGGAGGTCATTGCGAACAAAAAATCGTATGGGAGGGGGAAATATAAGAAAATTATGAGTTAATAGGTCATTTTTCATACCAAAATGGCTTCCAAAGTCCAAAAATGTAAAGAAAATTTCAAAATTTTGACTTTGATGGCAAAAAAAAATCTTAAAGGATTGCAAAAGAGTATAAGAAAATTGTATACGCACAGAAAGGCCAGACAATTCTCTGTCGAGATGCGTGAAAATTTCCTGAAACGCAAGGTTTAGAAGTTACTAATTTTTTTCTAAAACAACTGCAAATTTCTTTCTTTCCCTTATAACTCCTGAGGGGTGCATTTGGTTCAAAAAGTTCAGTTTAGCAACTGCTTAATGGCACTGAATATCTAGGAAATGAACAACTGAAGACTGTTCCGCTTCTAAACGAAAATCAAACAGTGTATCGCTTTCATATTATCAAAGATAATATCGCAACTGGCTGGAACCAGAACCAAGTTATCTTGAAAATATCGGTACAAATTATATGGAGGTCGAAATTTTTTTTATTTTGTAGATAATTTTTTTTTTTACGAGACAAAGTAGAATTTGAAGCACTGAAACTTCTACTATGAATTATTTTTTCTATAGTCATGAAACGGACTGTACCCTGCAGTAAATGCGGGGCAAATTGACCCCTTCGTCACCACTGTCATTCTATAGTCATGGTCAACGAGGAGGTCTACAGTTCCATTTTCAAGAGCATTCATATTATGAATTTGCCGCGTGAAAATCAGAAGGCTCCGTAGCGTAATGGTTAGCATGTCCGATCATCAATCCGAAGGTTCGTGTTCGAATCTCAGGGCAAGCGAGCAAAAGTGGAAAAATCGTAAAATTCGGAGGATTATTCTCATGGATTCTTATGGGTGAGAAGAGAGAAAGAAAAGTTTCCATTCTGAATTCTCGTGAATGCTTTCACAGTTCGTGCGAAAATTTCCATGAATTATACTTATTTTCAATAACTTAATTTTTTTAAATTTATCTATAAAAAAAAAAAGAATTCGGCACCCGACCGAGTGAGATTCGAACTCGGGCCTTCAGGTCGAAAGGCCAGACTCTTCACACTGAGCCATCTGAGCCATTTAGCTAATGAGCTGCCTCTACAGCATCACTAGTTCAATCGTCAACTGGTGTCCGCTCGAACATATCGCACACTAATCACTAAATCGGCACAATTCAAAATTTTTTCAATCAATTTTTTCATGTTCGGCAACATTTTACTGCAGGAAAAGGAACACTTGGAAAATTAACATTGATATTAATTGATTCTGCAGTTATTAAGGAATACTATAAATTTATAAAGAAAATTGTTTTTACAGGCGACGAGAGTTATTGCCCGTTTGCCCGAGAAATGCAAAATTTTGAGTTGTGCCGATTTAGTGATTAGTGTGCGATATGCTCATACAAAGTGTCAATAGGAGAATACATGGGCAGGGGTACAGTTGGTCACTAGTACTGGTGACGGAGGCACTAGAGACAGATTTAGTGTCCGACCGAAGGTTCGGCTTCGGTAATCGGCATGATCGGCCAATTCTTAATCTTCGGCTTAAAGCCGAATATTTTAGCCGAATACGGTACCACGAGAGTTTTGTCTGCAAACAAAAAAAAATTCTCTTGACTCGACCTATCGATGGTTTGATTTTTTACAAAAGTTTTCGGGACACCCTGTATATGTATATTTATGCGAACGGGCCCACATGTCGATAAACAGTTAAATTAGCAAAACGTCGTCACGTCGCACAGTGTCGCGTCTTCATACATTCTTTGGCCAAAAATAGAAGGAGTTGCCCTAGAGCAACGAAATTTGGCATGGACATTACTTTTGGAAAGATTAAGAAATGTTTAAAAAATTAGCAACATACAACCACCCCGCCACCCATCCCCCCTTGTAACTGAAACTCCAAAATTTGCATTTTTGGAGCTAGAGGTTTGAAATTCAGCACATGGATTTCTTTTGATCACAAATATTAGAAAAATGTAGAAAAAGTGGGTTGCCACGCCCACTTTTTCGGCCATGCTCACTCAAAATCGGCAAACAAATCAATTAGGAAGTGCTCTGCAATTTGTATGAAAAAGTTTGCAGGAATTGGTAAATGTGGTACTTGTTGAAAAATTCAAACACATATTGATCACAAAACATAAAAATAATTAGTCCAATCCTTGGAAAACAAGAAATGCACCATAACAAAAACACCGAAATTCAAACGAAAAGTTCAGATAAAAATTATACGTTCGAAACTATGTTTTGCCCGACTCCTTCATGCAGCGACGCTTAAAATCCTGAAATTTTCCCTTCGCTCCATCTTTAATGTCCACCATGTTTTAAACTCCATCCCCTACTTCTTAGACGTATCAATCCTTTACATCGATTGCATGATCAATGCAAAAAGCTTATAAAAAATAATAAAAATCTGCCCACTACCATGTCCGCCTCGAATTGAAAATTTAAGGTATTTATATACTAGAAATAGGTTTGAAAAATAAAAAAATTTAATTATCTTCAGAATCACACGAAGTTGGTTGCGAAACGTTTGTTTTTAAAATCCACACGTCAAAAATTTCACCAATTTTAATTCCCACTCCCGCTACAAAAACAAACATAACTTTCACCATTGCAGGCCAATGCAGCTGAATTTTGTTTTAAAAGTTAGTACATACTCGTCATTATGATATATCAAAAAATAAAAAAAGTGTTTTTTCGTGTTTTTTTAAAATTGCCTTTCAAATCTTTTATTTTTTTTTTTGCAGAATCCCTTCTCTGAAGTTGTATTTTAAAAGCGACGGCGTTTCACATATGGGCTCAAGATGTCCAAAAAGAACAAAGTTGCCAGAAAATAGAAATGTCATGTTTTAATATGATATATAAATCATAAAGGTCGGACCACAATGTAACCAAAAAACGCATCTTACAAAATTGCGATTCAAAGACAAATTTTATTTAGAAATAAATAAGTGATTGGAAGTGCAACTTTTGAGGGCGTGCTGGGCTTAAATGGCATTAGATAAGAAGATTTTTGGTTTTGCTTTTTCTTAATGGAGGTATTGTTAACCGGGTCCCAAAACTTATTTTTAACAATTCAAACCTTGATTTTTAGCATTTTTGGCAGCACTCGCGACACTGTGCGTCGCTCGCAACCAGCGGCGAAAAATCACATGCGGAGGCTCCAATTTTTACGTATTTCTGCTATGGAATTTGGAGCAAAAATTCGCTGGAAACACTAATTGCTAAAAAGACCATTGAAACAAAAAGCAACATCATCATCAACAACAACAACAACAGCAACAAAAACATGTGAGTATAGATATTTATTGGTGTACACGCGACGCGTTCTTATGCCGGAAATGTTTGAACTTTAGACAAAATATGCCAATTTGAGCTCTCATTCCGTGCTTTTGTATGAGTTCTGTCTGCATGTGTTCGTGTATTTGTGTGTGCTGGTGTATGTACAGTGGACTCTCGTTAATTCAAACCTTCGATAATTCGAAACTCTCTATAATTCAAAGTGATCACGAGTTTGGTACAAAATCTATTTATACAGTGGACTCTCGTTAATTCAAACACTCGATCATTCGTAATATTATATTTTAAGAGTCCCTCGAGTTTCGAATTAACAAAAGTCGACTGTATATAGAACCGAGCAACATATGCAGCATTTTGTGGCGTAGAAGAAAAAAAACAATTTTTCAATGAATATTTATTCACTAAAGCCGGTTATGCGGCATTTTTCTGATCTCATGTTGTGGTATTTTTGATGAAGCTTGTTTTTTGTTTTGTTCTCGCTATGCGTTCGTCTATTCGATGGGTGGTTTCTAAATTGGCACATTTTTTTACACCTCAAATTTGTTAAAGAATACCAAACTATAACAAAATACCAAAACATGGTTCACCAACATTTTGCGAATGCATCTTTAACTGTTTTCGAATATTTGAATTCAGATGATACCTTCACACGGTGGTTGCTTGTGAACATTAAGAAGCATAACGTGGTGGCTCCTCGGTCCTAATTCGTCTCTTAGTAAAGTAAATAAACTAATACTTTATAAAGTCGTGTTAAAGCCTATATGGACCTATGGCATTCAGTTGTGGGGTACAGCAAGCAAATCAAATATTGAGATATTGCAAAGATATCAATCAAAAACGTTAAGAATATTAATAAAAGCTCCGTGGTATGTAAATAATAAAATAATACATAGAGACTTAAAAATGATTACTGTTAAAGAAGAGATAAGTAAAAATATCATAAGATACTTGGATAGGTTAAGTGATCATTGGAATCCATTGGCTATAAGGCTTTTAGATGATAGTTACGAAATTACGCGACTTAAAAGAACTCACATCTTAGATTTGCCGTATAAATATTAAGAATTGTTATTCTAAGATACTAAACCTACTAAACATAAGTGTTTATAATTGAAATGGGAATAGGTAGGTATTGAACTAATAAAAGTTCAATCTAGGTTAAGATTATTATCATGTGTTCCTCCTTATTATGAAATTTGCTTATTATTAGCTTTTTTCTGGCCTGGAAAAAAAATTTTTCCTGGAGTGGAGTTTCTTTCTGAGGTTATGGCGAACCGATGGAGCTACTTAGACCTCAAATTCGAATTCAGCAACTCTGAAAGCACATGGTTAGCACAGATATCCCTGCGTCTGGCACTTTTTTGTGGGACTGTGCAATTATTTGGCAAAACGTGCATCAAAACTAACTAAGGAAGATGGTCTACGGATCGATTTTTCTCGGCTAAGGATATTTAAAAGGATACTTAGACCTAGTATGTCCTTCGAAACAGTACTTTCAGCTAACATTATATCGAAATCTCAGCTGAGCTGAACAGTCAAGCAAGAAATACCAGGAATGGTAATGCGACGATCCGTAGCTGTTTTCCTTCAATTCAAGCACTTTTATGCTGCTTTGGAATATTATTATAAGCTTGGTCTTGATTTTTATACCTTTTCCGAAGGAAAGGGTATATTAAGTTTGGCACGGAGTATGTAACATACCAAAGGAGTCGCGATAGATATAGACATATATATATATTCTTGATCAGGGTGACAAGGAACGATCTAGCCACTGTCGTCTGTCTGTCTTCTGTCTGTCTGTCTGTGTCCCTGTCTGTCGGTCCACTTTAGTTTTTCGTATTTACCTAAGCATGAAAGATATCATGTTGAAATTTGGCATGGACTTGAACTAGGTAAATGTCCGAAAAACTGCATACAAATTTTTTTCGTAGTCCCTTCTTGGGTCGTGGGAAGTGGTTCAGAAGTTTCAAAAATCACGATTTTTAAAGTTTTTCGTGGTAACTTTTTTACTATACATCCCAGCATTGAAATTTGGTGTGTGTATAGCTACCATGTAGACTTAAGCTTTCGCTGAAAAAAAATTGCGACATCGCTATATTTATGGTCATCATCCTACACATTAGAAAAAAACACTCTTCTCTTATTCTCATATCTGTTTACAAAAATGATTTTTTTTTGCTTCTTCTGATTGTGCATTTTTGCCGCCAAATAAAGTCGTCACTTAAGGTTAAAAATTGACCAACCATTTCGCGAAATTCGCAAAAATTTGATTTTCACTATTTTGAATTGAGTAATTCGCTGCTAGACAAAATGTCCTCTAACGGTTAAAATTTGACCATGCCCACCATTCGCAAAAAATTTGTACTTAAATATAATTTCGAATTTGTGAAGCTAAATCGAAGCACAGATAATGTGTAGCTAGAACAACGAAAAGGGCAGGAATTTTTGTTAAGGTAATGTTTCAACATATTTAAGGCTGAGGAAAAGGTATGTGTGCAATCGGCTTAGCCGATGTAAACTTCTTTACTTGTTGTTTTTTAAATAGCCATCCTATTTTGGGAATTTTTTCTTTTTTTTTTTAGCAGCCTCCACTTTGTTATGAACACAAAATCGCTTTGCCCATTCTGCCAGCCCTTGGTTTAGAGACAGTTTTACAACAGTTCTGCAACAAACCTTAACACTTAATTAAATGCTTAAAATTATGAAAAAGAAAAAGCTAAATAATAAAAGCCTGCTAATTGAGTAAATGAGGCAATTTGGGATTTTTCCTCTTTAGTCATGCAATTAAATGAGCTCGTTAATGACCGATCGATCGATCAATCGGTCGATGGATTGAAATGATCTCTCCATTTGTTCTAATGCGATGAATCAAGCTTCTCATAGCTTATTCCATCACCATCAATTGTGGAAAAATGACACACCTAAGCGTTGCAACAGACGGATAACTAACTAGACTAGACTACTGTAAAATAAAAATAAAACAAGTAAGAAAGCTAAAGTCGGTCAAGCCCGACTTTGAAATACCCAGCGTCCCGACATTATGAGCGCACTATATTTTGCTTCTCTATTTGTGGGCGTGGCAGTGTGCGGGCCACATAAATTATTTCCCCACACCTTTCATTCGCCTTGGTCAACCTATGTTGCGAATTTGAAGCTTCTACGCCTTTTACTTCACAAGTTACGATAAACCTTTATTTGTGGGCGTGGCTCGATGAGGACGGCGTCCATTTTTTCCAGGATATGTCCCTTTTCGTAGTTTGCCAGTACAACAAATATCAATGGAATGTGTTGAGTGGTTCGCAAGTTACAAGCATTTTACTGAAAACACAATAAATTCATTTGTGGGCGTGGCAGTGGGCGGATGTCTCCCATTTTTACTTAGGATCATACTCGGGCCCCGATATACATGTGTGCCAAATATTGACTTGGTTGGTCCAGCCATTTCGGAGTAGATCCGACCACAAACGGACGGACAGACGGACGGATGGACATGTCTAAATCGATTGAGTTTTTGATCCTGATCATTTCTATATATATTTGTCTATATCTCCGGAGCTTAATTCTCCCTGTTACAATATTCGCACAAAACTAATATACCCCGCTTACGCTGGGTATAAAAATTTAAAAAATATTTAAAAAAAAACAATTTTTGCGATTACTTCATCAAAAACGCGTTTCGTTTTTTCCTCTACTTTTCCACGATCGCGAGATCAAGATTGCCATAAACGGACAAAAACACAATAAGTACAAATACACACTGAGGTACACATTTTCAATACAGCAACTACCCAATAGGAATATATTTTTTGTACGACGATATAATTAGTTACGTCATCGGTGGTATATGGGCGACAGTGTCGTGCATGAACAGTTGGGTGAAATGTTAATGTTATCGTAGGAAAAGAATTTTGTCCTTTCTTTCAATTTCATTGGTTGTTTGGATGGACTCTGACGGAATGTTTTCTTCGACATGATTCATAGTTTGTTGTCCTATAGCGCCGGGATGGCGACTTCAAATCTTCACTCTTGCCCTTTGAGGGAAATCTTTATCTAATGATAATGGTACAGCGATAAACTATTATTTAAAGAAACGAAGTGTAATAAGGTACTCGAGCCAAATAACGACATGGTCCTAATGAGGCCCGATTTAAAAAAAAAAAACATATTTCTAGCACTCCCAACATAATGATTTTTGGCATGTTCTAAACCGTTTATATTTACTTTACAAAGCAAAAAAAAAAAAAAAAAAAAAAAAAAAAAAAAAAAAATGCGGCGATTGCTTAGCTGGGTGAATAGTAGTCGTCCAACAAAGTTGACAGTAGTGAAAACAACGTGCTTGATCTAATTTTTTCTGAAAAGAAGAACAACGTTTTTCTAAAAGTTGTTGATAATTTTTTAAAGCCTTGATTTTAATACCAAAACTCGAGCTTTATTCAAAATAAAAGGGTTGCTTCCGAATAAAACGTTGTCCAAAAACTATATTGAGTGGGCTTTATAAGACCCAAAAGCGATTAAGATCCAAACTCTTTACAAGTTCAACCATTTTTCGCCTCTGTAGCAAAAATCGTTAGCATGGCCTTATTTGGGTCAGTTACCTTACATATGAGTCGCTCAGTGGATAATGGGAATGAGTCCAAAAATTTTAAATGCAGAAAAACGACAGAACAGTTGAAGTTGAATTTTAAAACTAGTTGTTACAATAAAACTCGAAATTAAAATAGCAAAATTAATTATCAGGGCTTCTTGTACAATTTGTAAAAAAGTCATAAAAGTCATAAAAGAAAGTGTATCCACGCTAAATCTCAAAAACGCCAAAAAAATAGACTCATTCCCTTTATCCACTGAACGACTCATATAATGGTCAAAATCTTTGAAAAATGTCTAATATGCTTTTCAGACGTACAACGAAATCTCGGGATTTCAGAACAAAATTCAAACCGCCTGGATTTCGAATGTCAAAAAATGTTCTATGATTGTCTGAAATCTCGAGAATTCGTTGCACGTCTGGAAAGCACATAAGGATGCAAGGAAAACACTAAGAATAGGAAATAATTATGAAATAGAAATAAGATATATAATATGTAATCATATTACTTGGACAAATAAAAGTTAAAAAAAAGGTTCGACTTAAAAAAAAATATTAAAGAATAACGTTCTGCGCTCAGCAAAAAAAGCAAGCCATAAAGTTCCTTGTATTAATGGAATTTTTTAAAGGAGACATAAAAAAAAATTTTACGATACTAAACCACCCATGACGTAACTGCCACTCTGGGTACGTACATATATCATACAAACGCACCATTAAAGTGTTATGTGTTCCCGGCACCGATGTCACTTTGGAAGCAATCGGTGACGTCAGGGTGACTTTACCTACTGGGAGCGTTGACAACACATCTATGTATTTGTACGTGTGTAAAAGGGGGGCATATCAAAAGGCCTTAAAATCTCAAAGCGTATTTAAAAAAAAAAAAAAAAAGAAAAGAATTTTATGCAAATAAAAAGAAGAAAAATAATTTTAAAAAAATATATAAAAAATATCTATTTCATTAAAATGACTCATAGACGACGACGCGCACGGTGTACGTTTTTGGCCATATAGCTGCACTTAATTCAATATCTTAGAAACTATTGCACCTATATTTATGAAATTTGGCCGGTGTAAGTAAAATTGACATATCCAGATTGTGTAAAAATTGTGGGAATTGAACTATTTTTTCGGGTACCTCCCGTACTAGGGTCTGCTATAAAATCATAAAAATTGCTCTAAAATGTGAGTTTTTCGAGATATTTTGATGAAATTCGATATTTGAACACATTTAAAGACACAAAATATAATTTCTAAAAATTGGAAAAGTGAGCGTCACAAAAAGGCGTGTTTTCGAAAATGGTTCATACAAAAATAATTCACAGAAATATTGAACGCAAATGATATTTTTTCATTTTCATATACAACTCCTACAGTAATGGACCTGATGGGACCATTTTTCAACTCTTTCCAAAAAATTTCGTATCAATAGGGAATAAAATATACAATTGAGAAAATTTATGTATTATACGTTATTAATCTTGTCTCTCAATAACATAACCGTGCGAACGTACTACAATGCTTATTTAACGTTTTTTATTATACTTATTTTCGTAATAATGTTATTATATGTTACAAGTGCAGCCATACCATTGAAAATATATGAGATTTTCGCATAAATTGGTCGCTTTTTGATATACAAATTTTTCAAAAAAAATTCCTTAAAAATTAATTAAGCTGGATTAGTGTGTATTAAATACATTTCATTTGTTCAGTCAAATTAAAAATTTTGCATTAAAAACTATTACTTTCTGCAATCGCGCTTTTTCAGTGGTAAGAGCCATAGCTCAAAAACTTCAAAAAAGTCAAAAATCAGCTTAAAAATCGAAATAAGTTGTATGGAGGCCGCAGCTAGCGGTTGTTATTAGACATTGCTGTTAGAAGACATATTAAGCTAAATTGTGCGCATAGTCAGAAGACGCAACTATGTGATGCAATATTACTTATTGACCAAAACATTTTGTCATTTTCATAAAAACTCAAAATTAGAAGAGGTATTTTAATGGTCTTTGAAAGAAGTATATTTTTAACAATTGGAGTACATATAAGAAAAATATATTTTGTTTTGAAAAACACTTATCTTTAATTTAAAAAAGACCGCGTAAAATTATATTCATAAATGCATTATCTACATCGTTTCGAAGATTGCGTATTTCTTCAATAGACTTTAATGATTTTTGACGCATTCATCATGCCCAATTTCGTAGCGCTGTTTCTCAAAATAAATAAACTTTTTCTAGAACTTTTCCCATTTCTGACATCAGTGGATAATTCTAAATATATTTGCATTTAAATTTTATTAAAAAAACAACAAAAATTTTTGATTAAAGTGCAGCTAGATTGTCAAAATAATACACTGTGCGGCGTAATCGTGTTCGCTTTCGAGACCATTGAAGAGCCCTCTTGATGAGTCCCAATCGGTGTTCGATTACGAAACTTGTCAGCTTCACAAGGGAGCGGGGGGCAAAAAGAAAAGAAAAGTGTGGAATAATCACTCGAAACGGGAAATAAAGCCACTTAAGCCGAACGATCAAAGGCTTGTGGCGTTATCGCAATTAATTTTCATTTCGAAGCGTTAAAAACTAAGGGAAATTCATATACATGGCCTTGGTCCCGGATTAGACAACTTTTAAACCCGGAACACTCTGTGTCGGAGGTATATTGTGTTTGTGTGTAACACCCAGAACCAGTCGAGATAGATCATACAAATTATATACATACCTCCCGTACTAGGGTCTGTTACGAAAATCGCAAAACCTGCTCTAAAATCGGAGTTTTTCAAGATATTGTGATGAAATTTGATATTTGAACATATTTAAAGGCAAGTTATCTGATTTTAAAAAATTGGAAAATTGGGCGTGGCAGAAGGCCGTTTTTCGAAACTTGTCTCCTGCATCCGAAATTCAAAGGGGACTTGAACGAAATTAGGCACTTATGCTTCCTTTGTAGCCATAAACATCCTTTATAAAAATTTCTTTGATAGGTCCATTATTAAGGGTAAAAAATTTTAAAAGTGGGCGTGGCAAAGGGGTGGTTTTCATAAATAATTTTAACACAAGTCGGGATATGGGGCCCCTTATGCCCTTAAAAACCTCTTGATATTATAAATTATTTTAACATGTTTGCCTGTGTCGGGTATTCTATTTTCAAGCTGACCTGACTATAACACCCTTACTTGTTTTATTTATTTTTGTTTTTTTTTTTTGTTATTGCTCTTATTAATTGTCTTATTTTTTATCGCTCTCTTCAAAATTCTTATGCAGAAATGAGCCTGAGTCAGAAAATTTGCTGCTGACATTTCAATTTCAGATGACGGCGGAGAATAAACAGCTGCAGTGGAATACAAACGACGATGTTGATATTGCGCTTGATTTTTCAAAATTATCTACGTACGACAGGGACTGACTCCATTGATATTTAGAGAAAAATAAAAAATATATACTTATACTCAATATGTACATACATATGTGGGTATTTGCTAATATTGAATTAAACATTTTTTTTTTTTTTTAACTTTTTTTCCAGAAGCTTCGAATTTCAAATTTTAATGCTTAATTATGGGAAATGAAAATCTGAATTTCTAACAGCTGCCAACATCACATTCTGCATTATATTTTATTGCCTAAATGCAGGCGCGTACGTGCAAAATTTTTTCGGCTGGGGTAATGCTGACTATTTCCTCGTGTTCTTTTGTGATTCTTCGCATTTCGAAGGGATTATGAACGGCTGAAAAGTGCCCTCTGAACACGAACCTCTGCTTATGAGGGTAATTGTGTATTTTCATGTGTGTTTTTATGGGTTCGTGCTGAGGTTAGCAATATTTTATTTCCTTAATTTATAGTTCTTTTGTTTTATAAAGATTATACAAACTCAAAGTAATTTAAAAAAACAAGTAAGGGTGTTATAATCAGGCGAACCTGGCCATACAAAACCTGGTACAGACATGTGTGTTTGAAAATTTTTTTAAACAGACTACCAAACCATCTCAATTAAAACAAGGTACTCGTATTGTGGGAATTTTTTTAAGCTTTTAAGTAAGGCCCTCATGTTCCGATTTAGTTTCAAATTAATTGGAGGATTAAATAGATAGAAAGTCAAATTTAAATTTTCATTGAAATATTTCTAAAAACTCCGATTGTGATGCAGTTTTGGGTTTTTTGTGACGGACCCTAGTAATGGAGGCATCCTTAAGATGGCCCACTCTCGAATTTGTGCTTATACACGTCCCGAATACACGCATACCGAATTTGGTGAAGATAGCTCAATTCCTTCGATAGGAAATCTATATACGGACCAGTGTTGCTAAACTGATACAATTGAATCAAAAGTGATACTTTTTTTTCCAAATGATACGGAGATACTTTTTTTCTGAATTTGATACCTTTTTTGTTTTGAGGGCTAGCAGCCCTGTTTTATTAAAACTAAACGGATTTTGACATTCCCATTTCGTTTGATATCACTGATCTGTATTTTTTATACCCGACACACTCTGTGTCGAGGGTATATTGCGTTTGTGAGGTTGTGTGTAATACCCAGAACCAGTCGAGATAGACCATACAAAATATATATAGAAATGATCAGCGTCACCAGGAGGTTCGATTTAGACATGTCCGTCCGTCTGTCCGTCTGTTTGTATAGATACAGTTTTCTTATCGAAGGAGTTGAGCTATCTTGACGAAATTTGGTATGCGTGCTCACGGGCACATGAGTAAGAACAGACCCGATCGGACCATTTTTAGGGGTACCTCCAGTACTAGGTTCTGTCACAAAAATCTCAAAACTGCCCCAAAATCTGACTTTTTCCAAATATTTCAATGAAACTTAGAATTTGCGCGTATATTTAAGCCTCCGATTAAAATTGGAAAAGTGGGTGTGACAAAGGGGCGGTTTTCATAAAGAAATTAAACAAAAGTCGGTATATGGGGCCCCTACTATGGCCTTAAACAACTCCTGATATGAAAAATTATTTAAAGATGTGTGTCTGTGTCGGGTATTCTATTGTCAGGCTCGCCTGACTATAACACCCTTCCTTGTTTTTATTTATTTTTAGTTGTTGCCCTAGTGCCTACATCTTGAATTGAAGTATCTAGATATGTATATTTTAAGCCCGATTGTTATGTTTGTAAGCAGGGCGTGCAAACGAAACAAATAACGTTCGGGTTATGGTTATGATTTTGGTTATGAAATGATTATGGTTTCGATTACGGTTTCGTTCTGAAAAAAACTATTTTGGTTTCGGTATCGTTCGTTCCGGTTACGGTTACGGTTTTTCAAAGATTTTAAGAATCGCGGAAAAAATTCAAGATATTAATCTCTTGCAAAGCAAACCCTAAAATTGTTAAATTTCCAACTGTCGTTGCAGTACAAAAAAAATCTTGACTATGAAATATAGACTTCAAACGCACCTTAACCTTTCAGGATTCAGTATGCAATTCAGTACCGTGTCGGGTTCGCTTTATAGACCATTGATATTCACAGCACAAAACTAAAGCCATTGTCAATACGCATTAACACGTTAAGAAATTTCAATATTCTAGAGTCAGACTCACGAACAAATGTTTTAAGAAAATTAAGTAAGTAAAGAAAGACGTAAGAAGAAAAGAGACGGTGTTTGTTAACTGTTCCGGAACAATATTCTTCATACTTCAATCAATGCTTCTCTTTCTTGTATTCAAATGGGATAATTTCGAAACTGCAAAATATGTTTTTCATTATCGATATGTCTTAACGTGTAAATGCGCACAAACCTTATTTATTATGTTTGTGCCGAAAATCTTAAAGCTTCCAAAAGGTGCATCTTTGGCTGATGTTAGGACATGGTGTAAGATGTGGCTATTTTTTTATAATCGGCATTTAGAATGTTTACACGACCCGCTAGATACGTGTTCACCCGACACACTTAAGTCTATCTGTCTCTGTTTGCCCACACGATTTTTACTGGTGGCAAAAAAAGACAGATAGTCTTAAACGTGTCGAGTAAATACGAATCAAGTGGTCATATAAACAAATTATGTAATGGATTAAGAGTCACATAAACATTGACTGAATGAGTCAGTTAATTGTTTTAGTGCAAAAAGCACGTGTGTGGCACACCGACACATGAAGGGATATGTATTGGCAAGAGTACATAAACACGCACACGGGTGACTGATCAGTCAGACTTAATGTTTATGTGGCGCATTAATGAGCGACCATGACATAAATGAAATTTTGGGGAAGATGTTGGAAATTGTTTCAGAAATCGTTTCGAACCGGTTTCGGTGTTTTGGTTTTGGTTCGGGAACCGGTTTCCAAAAAAACAAAATAGCGGTTTCGGTTTTATTTCGGTTAGGAAAATAAACTGGTTAAAATCGGTTACGGTTACGGTTTCGGTTGCACGCCCTGTTTGTAAGCATATGAATAGCTGTTTTTGTTCTTTTTTTAACTTTTGAAATTGTGAAAATAAAAACTTAGTTTTTTAACATTGAATTTTTAAGTTTTTTAAAATTCTAATGCCCCCGGAAGAAAGGAAAGAGTTTCCATTTCTTTTTTAGTATAGTTTTTACAATTTTCTATGGAAATTTTCAATGGGGTTATCAATTTACAATTTTGATACTTTTTTTAAGAAATGGAGATACTTTTTGATACTTTTGAAAAATTATTTTGATACATTATTTTTTGAGCGAGTGGCATCACTGATACGGACAGATAGAAAGCCGGACGGGGATAGCTTAAGCGAATCTCGTGGTGACGCTCATCATTTCTATACACATTTTTTATGGTCTTTCGACTAGTTCTGGGTGTTACACACAACCACACAACCGCAATATTATAAAATATTTCCTGTTGCCTCGACTTCTTTCTGGATTATAAAATGAAAAGTGTTTAATGTAACTAAACAGAACAAAACCTTTAACAGACGTTTCTAATCTTCTTACGTTTATTCGTTTTTTTTTTTTTTTTTTTTTTTTTTTTTTTGTAATAGAATACATACTTGGTCTTTTATTAAATCGTTTAAACGCTCCATGAAGACAAAACAAAAAACGAAGATGACGACGCGTCTTTCCAAACCGCAGTGAATTTGATACCGTTATCTGCGCTTTACTACTTTACTGCCCCCGTTTTTGTTCATTGTCAAGATAACTCGAATAACGAAACATCAAACATTACGTTACGTTCGGTTACGTGACGTTAAGTTGATTAAGCAATTATTCAGGTGTATGTAGGGTTGCCAGACGTACTGTTTTTGGGAGTAAACGTACTGCTTTTTGAACCGGTGTACAGCGTTGTACTCCCAAAAAAATTAATCCCAAAATGTACTGCATTTTCATTTTCGTAGTTCTTTGTACTGCTTTTTAAAATCGATAGGGAATTAAAATTAGGGGAGAAAAAATTTCATTTCGCCTTGCCTGTTTTGCAGAGCTCGAAAATTGCCAATGAAAAATTGCTGTATGAAGCTTTTTAAAAACAGAAAATGGAGAAGATAATCAGCCTTATCGGGAATTCTAGATGATAAAAAATTGAAAAAGATAAGAAATACAATTTTTTCAAATATAACCAAACTTTTTGTGAATGTCCAAAAAGTTTTTCTTTAATTTAAAATGCACAGACTAGCATATATAATATAATACATATTTATATAATATCGGAGCATCGACTTGAGGCATGCGTCCAATCTGTTAGAGTTGCACGAATCTATGTTAATTAAATGAAGAGCTGTGGTTGTATATTAAAATAACAAAAATGTTAGATTTCAGAGGTATTTTAAATTCAATAAACCAGCATTCCAGTATTTGTTGGATTTACTCCTAAAATAATTAAAGAATTTGCCTTATTTGGGTCATTAAAACAAACAATTTTCTGACTCTAGTTTTTTCCGCTTCAGTGCAGTACGACCACAGTCAATTGAAAATGATAGAGGCGTAAAAATGTCATTTTTTATAGTGGGCGACGCTTACAAAATAAAAATCTAGAATGAGTTCAGTTTAATTTTGCTATGAAAGCTGTTATTTTTGTTATTTATTTGTAAAAAAAAAAAAAAAAAAAAAAAAAAAAACCGCATTTAGTGCAAAAAAATGTACTTCTTTTTTCCGAAATGTAGTGCTTTTTTTTGGAAAAGAATTGAAATGTACTGCTTTAGCACTTTCAGGATCTGGTAACCCTAGGTGTATGCGACGCAAACACACAGTCACTATCAACGATTAAATGTGCTCTTTTAATTGAGCTTGAATGAAGGAAAAAATTATTATTACCTATTTTTTGTTTTCTGTTTTCTAATTTTTTTGTTTCTTTTCTTTGTTACTATTTGCCGTTTTCTTTTAATAAAAGTAACATGATGCTAAAGCTGGAGTTAAGACCAAATAAAGCATGAAGACCATGTATGGAAACAATTCATTGCATGTACATGTATTTTTTTAATACAATTTGTACGCTACAGTCGGCATTCGTTCGGAGCTGGAAATATTTTGGATTCTTTTTTGGACTCATATCAGTGCAGTGGCTTTGGAGAAACCCTCTTTAATTGATTCTCAAATGGAATACAGTGTACTCTCTCCTTGCGGACACTTCTCTTAAGCGGACACCTCTCTTAAGCGGATAGTTTTTGGGAATGCTCTAGTGCTCCTGCTTCTCAAATAGTTTCCTCTTAAACGGACACCTCTGTTAAACGGACATATTTTTCGGTCCCGTTAGTGTCCGCTTAAGAGAGAGTACACTGAACATACAAAAATAAAAATGTACATATGTATGTAAGTACGAGTGGAGTGGTTTCCGTTTAATATGGATTCGAAAAAGTCCCTTAAGGGGTTATATACAAATAACAGGTAAAAAAAAAAAATGCGATTTTTGAAGAATTTTTCCTCAGAATACTTTTATATTTTTTCAATCTAATAATTTGTACACATATTATGGTATATTTTAACTGTATTTTAACACTTGTTATTAGTAAAAATATTAATTTTGAAAGGTGCTACAGCTGACCTCCGGGAGCTCCTCTCAAAAAACACGTTTTGCGGTGACCACTATATCTCCGAAATGGATCCTCTCAAATTAAAAAACCAAACAGTTTTCGGTAAATTGATGTTAAATCTAGTACCTACTTAATCGAAGGAATAAGCAAAATTTAATTTTTCAACAAAATGGCGGCTTCTCAAAAATAAAAATCGATTTTTGATCAAAATTTCGGCTTAAATTGTTTATAAAAAAAAATATTTATCGGTGAGAAAAAATCTTCGATTAATTACTAAAAAATATATTTAAGAAGCTCGTGTTTAAATTTGAGACTAGTCGGTTCAGCCGTTTTTGAGTAATGTTGATCACCGACTTTGAAACAACATTTTGAGAAAAATGCATTTAAACGCCAAAAAAAAAACGCATTATACTTTCAAACTCTCTAAAACGCCTTTTCAAATATGCGTGTAACTTCGAAAATATTCACCGAAACGATATGAACTTTTCTGTGTGTATTCTTAAATATATGTACATTAAGAAAATAAAATAAAAAAATCGATTTTTTGAAAATTCTTATATAACCCCTTACCAAGAGGGAAATTCCTTCATACCAGTGATGTCAGGTTGAGGGATTTTTTTTTTATTTATTTTTTTTATTTTAATAATAAACAAAAGCCACACTAAAAGGCAGCACTGCTTGAATCGAGCATCACTGGCTCAATTTCAGTCGGAATACAAAGAAATCAAATTTACTTAGTTCTAAATGGAACCTATAGCTTTTATCGGAATCAATTTTGAACTTAAATTCGTTCATTTTGAGAGAAATTCTCTATCCCCGATCTTGAACACATTATAGATATCGTTAAGCCTTTTTTGCTAGAAATACCCCATACTTTACGAGACCAACTGCGCCGATTTTTCCGGTATTGTACCGAATTTTGACCTTCGCTTCGGTACACCGAAATTGAACGATTTTGCAAATTTGTACCGGATTTTGTACCGAATTTTACTACTGGCAAAATAATATAAAAACTCAACCGAAATTAGAAGAAAAATTGGTTCAACTGATAAATATACATACATTCAAAAATCAAAATAGGAAATAATGATTTTAATCAGAGGTCCTAAATAACTATTAAATTTTTTTTAGAATCGAAAAAATTGCTTTTAAAACGACGAAATTTTTTTTACGTTAGTCGATATAGGTACTTTTCTATGATTGGGCATTTTTTGTTTTTCGTTGCTCAAAACGTTTATTTTTTGATAAATATTTTTTATGCGATTCGACATCATAATAGGCCTATTATGATGTCGATTTTAAAATCATAACGCTAGATACACACGAGGCAACTGTTGAAGTAACATGCCTTGGTTGCTTCAACCATCGCCTCGTATGTAGCATTGTTTCCTATTGAATTTCGTGTTGCCGCAACCGTCGCCTAAATATCAAAAAATTTTAATATTTTGTGACAGTTGCCTCAACGATTGGCTCGTATGTATCGTTGTGTACTGAATAAATGGAAAAACTTATAACAGCTGTTCACTAGTGCTGGCAAATAATCGAAAAATAAGAGAACTCGCCGAAAAAATTTTTGCGAATTTCGCGAATGGTGGTCATGGCCAAATTTTAACCGTTAGAGGACATTTTGTCTTGCTGTGAATTACTCAATTCAAAATAGTGAAAATCAAATTGTTGCAAATTTCGCTATTATGACGTCAGTCATTCCGAAAAATTTTTTTGCTGCATGTCTACTCACTAGGAAGAAATACACACTAATGAGGTTGGTGTAACGGTTGCCCCGTGTGTACTGAACAGCTAAAACAGGTCGCCTCAACATGTTGCTTCAACAGATGCCTCGTGTGTATCTAGCATAATGAAGCATATTATGACACCAGATTTGAGAAAGTATAAAAAAAATTTTAAAACAAACAAAAAGCATGGCATACTACCAGGGTTTGTAATGAATTTCAAAGCGTGCAATAATAAATTTCAAAATGCACGCATTTCAAAAAACACAAGGCAAAAATAAGCAGGGCATACTACGAAGTTGTATAATAAAGAATTTCAAATTATGAATCTGTCAAATAAAAATAAAAATTTTCTTGACAAAAAAAACGTTTTCTTAAATTTAGGTTAAATTCTAGTTTGAAATCTTATTGCATAAAATATTGTTCGGCACTCGTGTCGAAACTCAGCTTTTTTCGCACTCGTGCAAAAAAAAGCTTCATTTCGACACTTGTATCGAAAATATCTATTACGTTGCCTTATAACAATTATGAATGAGAAAAAACTTTTCCGTTTCTTATAAGCTTTTATTTTCAATAAATAATTTTTAATTAATTTCGTTAAGAAAAAAAATATATGTATGGTGTATACTGGTAATACCATTCTACTGATATCATTAATAGCACTGCTGATCGCGGTGGTTATTAGGTAACGTAAAGGAGGAGAAGAAGTTTAGAGAAGGAAAATAATAAGGGGAACGCAGAGATGGAGCAAAAGCATTGATCTCAATTGTTACTGCCTATTTCGCATGCATTGAATTTTTGATTGGTGCTGCAGTTTAGTTTAGCTTTAATTTTTCGGCTCTCTCGCTCTCATTATCTTTCTTCGTAGTTTCTTTTCCGACTGTTCGTAAATAATGTTAAATTGTTGTATTTCCTCAACGAAATTAATTTAGACTGAAATTTAATTTTAAAAGGTTGGATTGCTAGAATGGCAATTCGTAAGTGTTGATTTAGCCATGTCCGTCTGTCTGTCCGTCTGTCTGTTTGTATACAGTTTTCTTATCGAAAGAGTTGAGCTATCTTGACGAAAGGGTCTGTTACGAAAATCATAAAAACTGCTCTAAAATCGAAGTTTTTCAACATATTTTGATGAAATTTGATATTTGAACATATTTCAAGGCCAGTAATATAATTTCCAAAAATTGTAAAGTGGGCGTGGCAGAAGGGGGTTTTTCGGAAATGCCTGAATAAAATAAAGTATGTAGCAGAAAACTTTCCCCTTTGCAACGATATATTATTTGTTGCAATCGGTGTCTTAGTTTTTGAGCTATAGGCATTTGAACTTGCAAACAGTTGACTGATTTGGTTTTTTTTTTTAATTTTCAAAATTTCATTTTAACTTTTAACTTTAAACTAATTCTATTAATTTGCTCCTTTTTTGTTGCGTTGTTGGCTGAGATGCCAATTTATGTTTCGGAAGGCCGTGGGTTCAATTCCATGCTCATTCGAGGATATTAAGATACCTACACTCAGAAGAAAGAGTTTGCGTATGATGCTAATTTTTGAACATTTTCCCAAAAAAACACCTTTGTTTTAAAATTTAATGGTGTAAATTTTTTATATGTTTTCTTTATCGTATTTTCAACAAATTTTACAACTTTAAATCGACTTTCAATATTCCATAAAAAATTAAAAATTCAAAAACTAAAAAAATACATATTTTAGGGCCATAAAAAAAAAAAAGTTTTTGTGGACTTTAATTTTTCGTTGGATAGCTATGTTGTTTTTGAACCTCTACTTATCCTTCTAGCAATGAATCAACCAGTTTCTTCGAAGATTCAAAAACAATTGCATATCATTGGAACAGAATGACCTCCTTCAGCTTGCCGTTGACGTTATCGGTAGGGATCTCTGAGATCTGTTCTGATGCCATAGGTTCTCTACTGGATACAGATCTGGAGATTGGGAACGCGTTTTAAGCTTATTGCGGTCATTAAATAGCATCCAGAGTTTCGTAATGTGCACAGTCTGCTTTGCGTCGTTATGTTGTTAGAAGAAAACTTTATCACTAAGGGCAAAACATGCTGCAGGTTCCTTTAAATTACATTTAGGAATGTTCACATAATCTGCTGCATTTATATTAACCTCAAAAACTCAAATTTATTGACTGCTGCACTAGCTATACACCCCCACAACATAACATCACCACCACCATACTTTACAGTCGTTCGGAGATTTTCTACATTTAAGGTAGTGCCTCTTTTCCATCACACAACCTGATGACCTTTCACTTTGAATATGCAGAATTTACTCTTTTCAGGGAATATAACCTGTTTGCACAATTCTTGAGGCTAATTTTTTATTTTTCGGCGAAAGCCAATATTTGCAATATCAATATAATTCATTAGCCTTATTAGCGGCTTTATACGGACCATACGTTCACAATTCTCATACTCTTTTTTGAATTTTTTGGATGGCATGGGGTGTTACTAACTTCTGGTACTACTCTTCAATATCGAGGACCATTGCAGTTTCAGCTAACTTAGAATTATCTTTCACAGATCTGAGCAAAACCCACGTTTCTTTCAAGCTCAACTAAGGCGGACGTCTAGATTTTGGTTGTAAATCTAAAATTCCAGTGAATTTTAAGTTGTTTACATCTCGCTGGACTGATGAGTTACTTCAAACGTAAATGTAAGCAATCTGATGGAAAGACGGGACCTTTTTCTAAAAACCTACAAAAAATTTTCTCGCACCTAGGCCGATGTCCTGCCCTTTCGAGGAATTGTTTTCTTTTTCGCAACTTTAGGAGTATTTTTAGGAAAAAAAACATCCAGAAGAACACGTTTGCAGTTTAATGATAAACTTTTAATTGTAAATGTCCATTTAATGAAAAGAAATACCGTTTTTCTGCCGTTTTAATCCGGTGTACGCAGACTTTTTATTGCCCTAAAATATGACTTTTTTTAGTTTTTGAATTTTTTAATTTTTTATGGAATGTTGAAAGTCGATTTAAAGTTGTAACATTTGTTGAAAACACGATGAAAAAAATATAAAAAAAATTTACACAATTAAATTTTAAAATAAAGGTGGTTTTTGTGAAAATGTTGAAACATTAACATCGTACGCAGACTTTTTCTTCTGAGTGTATATAGTTTCTTTTTCAGTTTTCGTTTAAGGCCTTTGAAATGAAATGAAATGAAATAAATAAATAAGTAACTACGATAACTTGATACTAGATACTCGTGTAATAAATACTTATGACTTTTATTTACAACCAATGTATATTTCTCTCAGCAGATAACTCACAACGAGTAAGTGTTAAACATAAATCACTTTATAACAAATCTCAATCAAATAAAAATATTTTTTGAATTTAAAAATAAATCTCAGCAAAAAACGTTTATAGTACTCGGAAAGAAACTTAAAACCTGTTTAGAGCTCCTTTAAATATTGAGAAATAAGTGCACAAGATAGTTTGTTAAACAAAATAATACAGAAACAAGTAAGGGTGTTATACTCAGGCGAGCCTGAACATTAAATACCCGACACAGACACACATGTTCAATTAATTTTTTATATCAAGAGGTGTTTAAGGCCATTAGGGGCCCTATATACCGACTTTTGTTAAATTTCTTTATGAAAACCGCCCCTTAGCCACGTCTAATTTTCCAATTTTTTTGAATTCTAATCGGAGGCGTTAATATACGCTCAAATTCTAAGTTTCATTGAAATATTTCGAAAAAGTCAGATTTTGGGGCAGTTTTGAGATTTTTGTGACAGACCCTAGTACTGGAGGTACCCTTAATAATGGACCGATCAAGGAAATTTTTTGGGACGTTTATGGCTAGAAAGGAAGCCAAGGTGCCAAGTTTCGTTCAAGTCCCATTTGAATTTCGGGTGTAGGAGACAACTTTCGAAAAACGCCCTTCTGCCACGCCCACTTTTAAAAGTTTTGGAAATCATATTACATGCCTTTAACCATGTTCAAATATCAAATTTCAGTTTTAGGATTTTTGTGACATACCCTAGTACTAGAGGTATCCTTATCGGTATTCGAACGGGTCCATTCTCGAACTTGTTCTTACACAGATCCCCGTAAGCATGTATACCAGTTTTCGCACAGAGAGCTCAACTCCTTCGATAAGAAAACTGTATTCAAACAGACATACAGGCAGGGCTGCGATTAAATATATTTCGAAGGACTTTGAAATTTGGACGCTTGTCCAAATAGAAGATTGTTATCCTTAACATCTTGTCTCGCTTAACTAACTACGTATAACACTCTAATTTATTGTCCACTTGGTTCGATATTGCTCATCATCTGTTAGTTTATTTGGAGCATTTTGTAAATAATTCAATTAGTGGGAGGGTAATGTATTTTTTTTTTCTTTTTATGTAAGTACAAACGTATGTACAGCGGCCACGTGAAATGTGTGTGAGTGGACCTTTAAAATCGATAGTAAAATCATGTCAAAAGAAATGACCATCAAATTATTGACGGATATTCCTCTTCCTCTCTTGCTCTCTTCATCTCCTCCTCTCTCCCTATCATTCTTCGCCTTCGATATTACAAAATCGTTTGAATGCCTTTCATTTTAAATTGATTTTTTGCGATTTATTACAAATAAAAAATAAGAAGAAAAATTTAAATTTAAGTAATTATAATTTCCAAATAATTAACCCTTTCATGGCAGCTTTCAAAGAGTTGCAATCTTAGATTGTATTCAACCAATGTATTTAAAATATCAAGTTATCTAGTTCAATTATTTTTAAACATTTAGTTCAGAAAAAAACTTTGCAAATTGTCTCCAACAGTCGTTAATGGGTTAAATTTTTCATTTTAATTAGCTTATAATATGAAAAGTAAACTCCTTGAAGGGCATAATGTTAATTATTCCACAAGAAAGAAAAAAATTATTGCTAAGATCCAATCGCTGCGTATTTTGTCAATTGAGCCAACAAAAATTTTCCATAGAAATCAAGTCGAAGGTTGATCCAACCAAGCGCCACATCGCGAAGGAGCGAGCGAACCAAACGAGCAAGCGAATCCAGCGAAAAGAAAATGATGGTAAGCGCAGCCATTAAAGCAAAAGAAACCAAACCAAAACAAAAGAAGACAAAAGGAAAGAAACGACACGGAACCAAACAAAACGAGAAGAATGGAAAGGAAAGCGAAGAAAATGAAAGGAAGGAAAGGCAATTGCAATTCAAATTTGAATGTGGGCCAACATTGGACGCACACACATGCACACACGCCCATTCACACACTGTTACAAGTAAGTGCACTTAGCGCTCTCGAAGTGCTTTTCCGCTGGTATATGATGTACGGGTATCCATGGCGTTTGAGCCTATATCCGAGTGAATGGGCGAATATCTGGCAGCGTATCGAGAAGACATAATAGCCAGCGATATTGATATTGGAAGCAGAAGTCACAACAATGTTGCGGCTTTGATTGTTGGCAGCCGTTTATAACTGGAGCAAAGTTTCCATGAACATTCAAGCCAACCAAGAACCCCACTAGGAAATTTTACGATGGTGCAATCGATGGCAGCAGTATAATAACCAGAGCTGTAAACGAATGGTTCTTTTTGGAATGAATCAGCATATCATTCACATAATGATTGATGATTTATGAATGAATTTAGTTCAACAAAAATTTCAATCGAATTTAAATTTGAATGTAATTTTTTTTTTATTTGAAAATTTTGATTGAATTCTTTTCCCTAAAAGTTTTGAATGAATTTAATTTTTATTCAAAAGAGTTAAATCATAAATCATTAAATAAATCATTCATTTACAGCTTTGAATAAAACATCCAGCATACCTAGAAACAAGTAAGGGTGTTATAGTCAGGCGAGCCTGATAATAGAATACCCGATACATACACACATGTTCAAATAATTTTTAATATCAAGGTGTTTAAGGACATAAGTGGCCCCATATACCGACTTTTGCTAAATTTATTTATGAAAACCACCCCTTTGCCACGCCCACTTTTCCAATTTTTTTAAATTCAAATCGGAAGACAAGTAAGGGTGTTATAGTCAGGCGAGCCTGACAATAGAATACCCGACACAGACACACATCTTCAAATAATTTTTAATATCAGGAGTGGTTTAAGGCCATAGGGGCCCCATATACCGACTTTTGTTTAATTTCTTTATGAAAACCGCCCCTTTGCCACGCCCACTTTTCCAATTTTTCTGAATTCTAATCGGAGGCTTAAATATACGCGCAAATTCTAAGTTTCATTGAAATATTTGGAAAAAGTCAGATTTTGGGGCAGTTTTGAGATTTTTGTGGCAGACCCTAGTACTGGAGGTACCCTTAATAATGGACCGATCAAGAAATTTTTTGGGCAAGATGTTTATGGCTACAAAGGAAGTATAGGTGCCAATTTTCGTTCAAGGCCCATAGGCGTTTCGGGAGTAGGAGACAATTTTCGAAAAACGCCCTTCTGCCACGCCTATTTTGCTAATTTTTATGAATCACATTAATTGGCCTAAAATATGTTCAAATGCCAAATTTTATCAAAATATCTTGTAAAACATCGGTTTTAGAGCAGTTTTTGTGATTTTCATAACAGACCCTAGTACTGGAGGTACTCCTAAAAATGGTCCGATCGGGTCCTCGACCTTGTTCTTACTCATGTCCCTGTGAGCACGCATACCAAATTTCGTCAAGATAGCTCAACTCCTTCGATAAGAAAACTGTATACAAACAGACAGACAGACAGACGGACAGACAGACAGACGGACATGTCTAAATCGAATCTCCTGGTGACGCTGATCATTTCTATATATATTTTGTATGGTCTATCTCGACTGGTTCTGGGTGTTACACACAACCACACAAACGCAATATACCCTCGACACAGAGTGTGTCGGGTATAAAAATACCCGATAGACTCACATGTTCAAATAATTTTTAATATCAAGGTGTTTAAGGCCATAAAGGGGCCCGTATACGGACTTTTGTTAAATTTCTCTATGAAAGCCGCCCACAAAAAAATTGGAAAAGTGGGCGTGGCAAAAGGCCGGTTTTCATAAAGAAATTTAACAAAAGTCAGTACATGGGGCGCCTAATGGCCTTACACACCTCTTGATATTAAAAATTATTTGAACATGTGTGTCTGTGTCGGATATTCTATTGTCAGGCTCGCCTGACAATAACACCCTTACTTGTTTCTATATACATTTTGTATGGTGTATCCATACTGGTTATGGGTGTTTCACACAACCACACAAACGCAATATACCCTCGACAGAGTGTGTCGGGTATAAAAAAAAAACACAGATTGAATGATAAGGCTGGTGGTATCCTCTTTTAACCCCCTGTCGAGTTCGTCGTCCCATTGTTCTCGTCATCCACTCACTTGAGTCGACTGCACCCGGTATTTACCCTAATGTTGATAAAATATTTAGAGCAATTTATAATTAACCGTTGACCTAATTTGAAAAGTTCTTGTTTAGTAACGTAACTTTATTATTCATTGAATGAGGATGGATGGGAGGTTGACTAGAATGCAACTGAAGGCAATATTATATTATTGTGTCTCTAACATATTGTTTGAATGTTCTACAGTAAAGAGCAGTCAGCAGTCGATTTTCAAAATTTTTTTTCACTGTTCTCGTGACTCTATAACATTGAGAGGATTATTTCTCAAAAATACTTGATACTATTGGATTGATTTTTATCTTTCTTACCAAATCTGTTTTTTTACGAGTTCGTGCTGAACACACATTCAGACTATACGTATAGAATAACGACAGATACCCAGCGGCAAATGTCCCGCTGACATCATCGATAAAGTCATGGTGACTTTGGATCCGGTATGCACGACAATTCATATGACACTTTGTATGAAATTTGTACAGGAATTCACCGGTGACATTGTCATGCTAGGGGGTGCGATGGCGAAAAAGCATTTGAGAGCAGCACATTGCTCTTTACTCTCTAAATGTCAATTTATAGAAACCAATTTGACAACTTCTCTTTTTGTTCACCTCAGCCAGGGATCGAACCCGTGATCTTCGGATTCTGAGTCCAGCACTCATCATCTATGCCACTTCGTTCTAACGTTCAACTGACGCTAAAACGTTATTTAAATTTCAATATCCAATGAGATTCAAGCACGCGAACATCATCCCTCCACGATGACATGTCCCCCAAAGTGTCATGCATTACTATGTCACCTATTTGTCATCGATGGCATCACTGATGACATTTCCATGCAGGAGATAATTTTCCGCTGGTTACTTTCAACTACCGACTACACGGTGCTTGGGTCTTAGTACAATATACTTGATATCTTCTTTAGGCGCTTTTTGCAGACATTTTCTTCGGAATGGAAAGTCAGAGAGAGAACGAGAGGGAGAGAAAGAGAGAGGGAGAGAGAGAGAGAGAGAGAGAGAGAGAGGAGAGAGAGAGAGAGAGAGAGAGAGAGAGAGAGAAGAGAGAGAGAGAGAGAGAGAGGAGAGAGAGAGAGAGAGAAGAGGGAGAGAGAAAGAGGGAGAGAGAAAGAGGGAGAGAGAAAGAGGGAGAGAGAGAGAGAGGAGGAGAGAGGAGAGAGAGAGGAGAGAGAGAGGGAGAGAGAAGAGAGAGGAGAGAGAGAGAGAGAGGAGAGAAGAGAGAAGAGAAAGAGGAGAGAGAGAGAGAGAGAAAGAGGGAGAGAGAGAGAGAAAGAGGGGAGAGAGAGAGAAAGAAGGAGAGAGAGATAGAGAAGAGAAAGAGGAGAAGAGAGAAAGAGAGAAAGAGAGAGGAGAGGAGAAGAGGGAGGAAGAGAGAAAGAGGGAGAGAGAGAGAAAGAGGGAGGGAGAAGAGAGAAAGAGGGAGAGAGAGAGAAAGAGGGAGGAGAGAGAGAGAAGAGAGAGAGAGAAGAGAGAAGAGAGAGGAGAGGAGAGAGAGAAAGAGAGAGAGAAGAGAGAAAGAGGAGGAGAGAGAGAAAGAGGGAGGGAGAGAGAGAAAGAGGGAGGGAGAGAGAGAAAGAGGGAGGAGAGAGAGAGAAAGAGGAGAGGGAGAGAGAGAGAGAGAGGAGAGGAGAGAGAGAGAGAGAAGAGGAGGAGAGAGAAGAAAGAGAGAGAAAGAGAGAGAAGAGAGAAAGAGAGAGAGAAGAGAGAGAGAGAGAGAAGAGAAAGAGAGAGAGAGAGAGAGAGAAAGAGAGAGAGAGAAGGAGGAGAGAGGAAAGGAGAGAGAGAGAGAGAGAGGAGAGAGAGTAAAGGGAGAGAGAGAGAAGAGAGGAAGGGAGAGAGAGAGAGAGAGGAGAGAGAGAGGAGAGAGTGAAAGAGGAGAGGGAGAGAGAGAGAGAGAGAGAAGAGAGAGGAAGAGAGAGAGAGAGAAGGAGAGAGAGAGAAGAGAGAGAGAGAGAGAGAGAGAGTGAAAGGGGGAGAGAGAGAGAGAGAGAGAGGAAAGGGAGAGGAGAGAGAGAGAGAGAGAGAGAGAGAGAGAGAGGAGAGAGGGAGAGAGAGAGAGGAGGAGAGAGAGAGAGAGAGAGGAGAGAGAGAGAGAGAGGAGAGAGAGAGAGAGTGAAAGGGAGAGAGGAGAGAGAGGAAAGAGGAGAGGAGAGAGAGAGAAGAGAGTGAGGAAGGAGAGGGAGAGGAGAGAGAGAGAGAGAGAGTGAAAGGGGAGAGAGGAGAGAGAGAGTGAAAGGGAGGAAGAGAGAGAGAGAGTGAAAGGGAGAGAGAAGAGGAGGAGAGAGAGAGAGAGTGAAAGGGGGAGAGAGAGAGAGAGAGAGAGAGTGAAAGGGAGAGAGAAAGGAGGAGCTCGCTACTGTGGACTACGCAGAGAGAGAGAGTGAAAGGGAGAGAGAAAGGAGGAGCTCGCTACTGTGGACTACGCAGAGAGACCACATGACAAAGCAATTCATTCAAATTCATATATGCACGTTCATACGATCCGGATTCGAATATGGCCAGTAGGAAGAGAATAGAATGCCACTATGTCGATGGCATTGCCATTGCCATCCCCATCGTGTACCGTATTATAACTCCGTAGTGCACTGCGACAAACGTTTTTAGGGCAGTGTCGAACTATCGAATTTTTCGGATAATAAAGTCCTGCCTTAGACAGCTCACAGTTCGGAATTTTTTTCAATAGAGTATCTTGTAGTCCGAAAATTACAGATCGCGAGATATGATAAGAAGTCCTTGAATAATCCTGAATAGTCACGCCGGATTAGTGGGGGGTCCACTGTATATACATATTTCCATACACCAACTGATGCAAAAATATCATTGGTAAGAACTTTCTTACAGGGCATGTCGCCTATTGAAATAATGAAAGGAACAAATGTGAACTTTTCTTTCCATTTCGAATGCTGAAACGGAAAGATCACTTCGCAGCAGACAGACAGATCATACATATTATAAATGGAAAAATAGTAGCAACAACAATAATAACAACACGAGGAGCAGTAACAGCATCAGGAACAAGAAGACCTAAACTTTGAATTGCCGATGAGACGAAGAAAGGGGCGGAGAGATGCTCGCATATAAACATACTTAATGTGGGGAAAGAAATACAACGACGGGAGTGTTCTTGTCATGTACCACTTACTGCTGCTGGCCGATGGAATCAATTGACTTTGGAAGAAGCGACGGACGGACGGAAAGATGTAGATACACTAAAAAAATTTTGCATCGTTGTTTCTACGATAGGAAGACGTAGAAAAATATAATAGAATCTACGTAAAATACAATAAGTTCTACTGTAAATCCAATAGTTTCTACTGTGAAAGAAATACGTCCATCATACATTGTACGATGGAAATATCATAGAATCTACGTAAAATAAAATAAGTTCTACTGTTAATATTAGGTGTAGTAAAAAGAAATCCATTATTTTTCCAATAGATGGCGTTATTTATCTGCATCTCGCGTTGTATAAGTCCGATCGTGTTCCGCTAGGGGGCATTAGAAAGATGACAGTTGCTACTAAAAAAGCTTTTTTGACACTTTTTTGATTGATTGATTCAGTTTTGTTTGAGAGCTT